>JAODLM010000328.1:0-55632 GCA_036937905.1 Salvia rosmarinus
AGTTTCACAACCGAGACAACTTGAGGACGAGTTGTCGGTCATAGGCCGCGGTATAGATAAGAAGTGACTTGACTTGGCTGCTTGTCTATGCCGGGTACGCCTCTCGACGTATTGATGGATCACAGCGAGACGTGTTCTTCTATCCGACCGTCGTGGAAGCAACCAAGATCTCGGTGATTTACGATGATCTAAACCTCGATAAGGTATTAGATGAGTATGAGTTGCTCGACCATCACTTCTGACTTGTTACGGTGAGGGTTATATGTTCTAACCCAATATTCTCCGTGATCTGCTGGTGGCAAAGTGTTGTATGTACGCTAGTTATCTCAGACGAGTCACCGATCCGCTAAGGATGATGACGCCCTTAAGGAGCTTCAAAGGTTTATTGTACTAAACCCCGCAGCTGAGTTAGCTCAAGTACAATAATAAGGTTGAGTGGTACTACTTATGAATTAAAGATATTAATTATTTTGCCAATGTAATGCTATAAATAATTAATGGACGCTCGATATCTTAAATACGGGATTCAGAATGTTCAAGTGCAGTCTCGACTCACCTTCGTAATAAAGGGTAAGTCAGATTTATTCTCTAGTGGCATGAATGAATGTTTATAAATTAATTTATGTTCGGGCTGAACATAAGATAATTAATTTATTTGAGGCCCATCTTATTCCTTGATTTGATCCTGGCTGGCCCAACCAGTTCAAGGTTTAGTGAAAATCGGCACCTCCTCTCTACAAGGCAAGGATTTGATCCTCTTTATCCATAAGGATATTATTATATTTATGGATATGCATGATCCTTTCCTAATGGGATTATGGTAACGCATTATAAATATAAGGTAAGAGATAAGATCAAGGTTAATCTTAATTTTAACCTAGCATATTTTAGCAGTATTCCCATAGTGTTTGGGAAGAGATTCTAAAATTGTGAGAGAGATATGTGATTTTCTCAGAGCATTCTCCATAGATCGCCCTCACCGACGCCGGAGTTTGGGCAACCGGACACAACGCGAAGATCAAAGCACCAGTCTCGATCCGCTCATCCCCGATGATTCAAAGGTAAACACGAGAAAACCCTCACGTGTTGCAATTAATTATGTAGACGATGCCGGGAATATAATCAATGTATGGTGAATTAAACATCCAAGATAGATCCCCGGGAGAGGTTAAATAAGATTTTACACTGGTATCGTAGCCTCGATCAAGATCTCGCCTGGCTGATTAATTCACGCTTGATTATAATGTGCGCAATTAATTAATTGTTGAACTGGCCGCTCATCGTGGCTCGCTTTATTTTGTCGATTTTGTTTTCACCACGAGAAAACTGTGGTAAGATTAGATTTGTTTTTCTCAAATCTTATCCGTAAAGAAGAACGAAGATGAAAGCACGAAGAATCGAGACGACGAAGACACCGGGAGAAACCGTGACGCACGGGCGCGAGCATGTCGCCGACGCCACGCGCCGCTTCGCGGCATCGACGACAAGGCAGGTTGTTGGGGCGCATGGCTTGGCAGCCAGGCGGTGCGGGCGCGGCCAGGCACGGAGGCTCGGCACCGCCGGCGCCGAAAGCGAAGGCCAAGCGCACCTCGGTAGGCCATCGGGCGACGCGACGAGGCGCGCGAGTTTATCGCTGAGCCTCGGCGCTTCGGCGACGACCGGCAGGTCGCCCCCGGCGGCCTCCGGCAAAGAACGGCGACGCGGCTCGACACGCCTCGCGAGTCGAGCTCGCAGGCCGGCGACCTCGGCAGTCGCACGCAGTGACCTCGGTAGCCTCGGAGACGACGGCACGCAGCCGACACGCCGCTGGCGAGTCGAGTTTCGGCGTCGGAGACTCGGCAGCGCCTCGCAGCGATTCATCACGCCGCGGCAGTCTCTCGTCGCCACCGGCCGGGCTTTCGGCGGAACATGGTCGCGTCGCGCCGCGACCGCGAGGTAGCTCGCAGGAGCACGCCAGCGCCGCTGCGGGGCGGGCGGCGGCGTCGGGCGCTACGTCCACCCATTTTGGGTCGACCGCCAAACCGCCCGCACCCGCTTTCAGCCCGAACACGATTTTCCGCCCGAATCCGCTTTTGACGATCCGGGTCCGTGCCCGTACGCGAGGCCCATTTTTTCGAGTTGAAGACCTGACTTTGCAATTCTATGTAATAGATTAGGCAAGAAAGTGCGGAGTTCCACGCAGTGGGCCAACGATGAACGTTTTTATTTTATTTTATCGCTCATTGCATGTCGTGGATGTTTAAATTATGCAAGAGCATGCTATGTATGTTTATATTACGAGACAAACATATTATATGTTTCGTGATTGGATGCGCATAGTAAGCATGCTAGGTTTATCGCGTTTTCAAGCATTTTTCGAATTTCGAAGCATGTTTTACATGTCGAGTTCTATAGAAAAGCATGCTAGATTACGTGATCTGATGGACAAACCTTTGAATCAAAAGACTACAAGCAACCCGACATATTAATTTTCAAATTAAAATGTCAAGACTCCACTTTTTGATCTCTATACAAAGTAAGACGACCGCTCGAGTAAACGCCCACACGCTGCGGCTTGCATGTGCGATTTTCATAAGTTCTCTAGTGATAGTTTTAAAAGGAGATAACAAAAGAATTTGAATTGGAAGCGTATGGTCCGAGTGAGTATGCCAATTCTAAGAATTCATTTTCACGTTAAAATTGTGGTCATCACAGACATCACCTCAAGTACAACTTCCCGCTAAGTCCCTTCGCGATAGTGATGTGGTCTAGTAAGGTCCAATCATTAATTTCATTTGTCATAAGGATAAGTTGACATGGATTGAAATTAAACGACTAAAAGGTATATTTTAGTCTCGGGTCGAGGGTTCACGTGTAAACGCCCACACGCTGGGGCTTACATGTGGATTCCTCAAGATTGAGGTTTCAATCAATATTGTTTTATCAAAAGGTTACAATATTGTTATTACGAATTATGTGCGATCGTATGCTTATGTGTTTACATTGTCTTTTTCGTGATATGTCTCACAATCGATTATCAATATGCTCGCACAAAACCCTTTATTCGTCCGGAATTTTATCGAGTGGAAACGAAACATGGAATATGTTCTTATCGCCGAAGAACACATGTTTGTTCTCACTACTCCCAAACCCGATGCCCTTATCGACGATCGATCATGGGCACGAGAGTCAAGCAGACTTTGGCATAAGTCGAACAATATGGCCAAATGCTATGATGACTACAATGTCCAAAGGCTTGCACCGCAGATCGACCGATGGTAGACGCGATCGAAATATGGTCAAGTCTCGAGAGTAAGTTCTGGGCAATGACGGACATACCGCTTCCACACAATGAGAGAAATCTTGGCGTGTAAGATGGAGGAAGGAAGTCGGTCCATGAACATGTCTCCCACACGACTCATCTCATGGATAGTCTTGATCACTTGGAGGAGGTATTGACGGCGGCCAAGGTCGATATCATCCTCAACACACCGCCCAAGTCTTTGAGAACTTTCACGCGAATGCGATCATGAGCAAGACCAGTATACACTTAGTCCGCTTGCTTAATGATCTCGTGTCATGAAGGAGTCAAGGGTAAAGGAGCACATGCTCTGCTAGCACATCTAGGGCCCAAATTTTCCGCTGAAAATGGAAAAGAAAGCGGGCACCAAAGGTGGTAGAGGCAAGGAAATAGGGGAGTAATGGAACAAGAACATGATGCCACCGGAGGCTTAAAGAAGCCAAAAGAGAAGCGGCAAGTGCTTCAAGTAAGGGTAAGATCGGGCATTGAAGGCCAAGTGCCCTATGCTCAAGCGCTCAAGGTACGCCATTTGCTTTAGTAACGGAAACATGTTTAGCAACTTGTTCTACCCATTCTGGGTAGTGACACGAAAGCGATCGATCATGTTTGTTACACCTGCGGGGTTCCTCGCGACAAGGAGCCGAGTGATGGCGAGATAACGATCTCCATGGGCAACGCGCGAAAGTCGAGGTCATGCAGCTTGAGATGTTACTTTATGTTTTGAGAGAATGCTTTAGTTTTAAAAGACGCTTTATATGTGCCGGATTTTGGTGGAACCTGTTTCTGCTTTCAAATTGTTTATTCATGGATATTCGTTATTTTGATAGTAGTGTTTCTATCATAAGAAATGACGGTTATCTCGTGTTGCACTTTATATAATTCGCTTATACTATTTCTCGCAAAACATAATACCTATAACTATGTTGCATCTACATCAAACCTTAAAAGAGAAAGTTTTTCAAGAAGATGACACCACATTTCTCGGGCATCTTAGATTAGGTCACATCAATCTAAATAGGATCCAAAGACCGGCTAAGAATGGAGCGTTGGGTAATCTCACGCCACTCCGCTCCCGCCCGCGAATCCTGTGATAGAAGGAAAGATGTCGACCGCACTTTCAAGGCGGGCGGTTATAGAGCCAAAGAAGTTGTTGAGCTAGTCCATTCTCGACCGGTGGACCGATGTCTACACAAGCTCGTGGAGGGTACGAGTATTTTATCACTTTCATCGACGACACTAAGGTACGGATACATATACCGCTCACCACAAGTCTCGAATGCTTTGAGAAATTCAAAGAATTTAAGGCGGAAGTGGAGACGAAGCTTGGTAAAGTATCAAGTCATCATGGGTCCGATCGCTGTATGCGAATACCTCAAGAACGAGTTTATGGACTATTTGGTGCAGTGGGATTACCTCCCAGCTCAATACACCGGCACACCACAACAAAATGGTGTCGAGCGTAAGAAATAGGACTCTTTAGAAATGGTTAGATCAATGATGAGTTATGCATCATCGCTTATTTCGCTCGGGGTATGCCTTAGAAACCACGGCATACTTGCTGAATCTAGTACCATCCAAGTCAACGAAAAAGACCCCTTCGAGTTGTGGTTTGGGCCAGCTCAGTTTAAGCCACATAAGGATATGGGCGTCCCAACATGTGCCGAACAAGAAGGTCGATAAGTTGGAGGCTAGATCCGACGCAAGGTCGTTTATCGCTATCCTAGAGGAACAAAAAGGTGGTTTATTCTATAGTCCTAAGGATCGAAGGTCATTATTAGACTAATGCCCGATTCTTAGAAGAGGATTATATGACAAACCACAACCAAAGTTGAAATCATTCTTCGTGAATTAGAAGATGATCGTATTCCACCAACGATTAGGGCCAAAGGTACGAGATGTCGGTGTCTAGTGGGAGGGATCGACACGGATACTTCAAGAAATTGAAGTGGGTCGAGTTCCACTTGAGATACCGATCGCATAAGTGGTACCTATCCAAAGAAGTTGTGCAAGATAGAGAACCACGTTACCGCACCCACCGCCGTTGCCATTGGCCTCGTGGCGCCGTCGTAGTGGGAGGTTGTTCGCCAACCCGAGCGATTTATGTTCGATGGGTGAATCTTCGGATTTAGTCCCGTGAAACGAAAGGTGCAATAATCGACCCATGGACATACAATGAGGCGATACTGAAGACATTGATGCAAGATCATGGCACACCTCTATGGACTTAGAAATTGAGTCCATAACTCCACATGGATGTATATTTAAAAGACACTCTACCGGATGGCAAGGAAGCCATAGGTAGTAAGTGGGTATAGAAGAGGAAGAGAGATTCAGATGGAGAGGTTTGGCTTTTAAAGCCGTGCTTGGCGAAGGGTACACTCAGTTGAGGGCATCGATTTCGATGAGACCTTTTACACCGTAGCAATGCTCAAGTCCATCGTAATTCTTCCCGCCATAGCACCAGCACTCAACCTAGAGGTTTGGCAAATGGACGTGAAAACCGCTTTTCTAAACGGTTACCTTGAGGAAGGTAGAGACATCTATATGCAGAACCCAAAGATTATGTGGTGAAGGGTGAAGAGCATCTAGTATGGAAGCTTAAGAAGTCCATTTATGGGCTTAAGCAAGCCTCACGATCCTCGAACTTACGCTGACGGCGGTAAAGTCCTATGGATTTACCCGCTGCTCAGCGAGAGTTGTGTGTATCGCTTAGATGTCAACGGTGATGTGGTATTTCTTGCACTTTATGTAGATGACATTCTTCTAGTTGGCAACAACGTGAAGTTGTTATCGACGTAAAGAGTTGGTTATCCGATCGCTTCAAATGAAAGACTTAGGAGATGCACGACATTCTTGGGATCAAGGTTTACCGAGATCGCAAGAGGAAAATGTTGAGCTTATCTCGGGCATCTTACATTGATACCGTGATTACTGCGTTTAGTATGCAGACCGCCAAGAAAGGATTGCTACCTTCGCATACGGCGCTCTTTATCTGGGAGCGATCACCCATGACCGCAGCGAGATAGAGGAAATGAGACAAGTTCCTTATGCCCGCCGTAGGGAAGTCTCATGTACGCAATGCTATGCACGAGACCCGATATCCGCTATGCGGTAGCATAGTAGCTAGAGATCGCCTAACCTCGACAAGCTCATTGGATCTGCAAGAAACATATACTCAAGCACCGAAAAGGACTCGAGATTATAGGTGGTTTACCATGCGAGATAGTCCGATGCCTTCGGTTATACTGCACTGGATTTCCAAGTCGACCGTGATGAGAAAAAGTCTACCTCGGTATGTGTTTACCTTGGGAGGTGGAGCCGTATCCTGGCGGAGTGCAAAGCAATGACGCATCGGACTCTACCATGGAAGTCGAATATGTAGCCGCTCGAGGTCAAGCTAAGGAGGTCAGTATGGTTCAAGAACTACCTCATGGATCTAGGTGTGGCACCGGTTTGCCCAAGAGTATCATAGTTTATCGTGATAACTCGGTGCGATGGCAAACTCGAAGGAACCACGGACCCACAAGGCGACCAAACACATAGAGAAAGTACCATGTCATATGAGAAATCGTTAGACGAGGGACGGCCGATTGAAAAGATTGATACGACGGATAACCCAGCGGATCCATTCATTAAAGAGCTCGCCGCAAAAAGTCTACGGCGCACGCTCGAGGACTCGATTATGCTTTTGATGGCACCCACTTAGAAAGAAAACTTTGTATAAGTGGGAGAAGCAAAGTGATGGTTTTTATTGTAATAGCTAGTAGAGAGACACATTGTATACTAAAAGTTTGCTTTAGTATAAGTGGGAGATTGTTGATATGTATAACGAAAGCGGATGGTTGAGCTCAGATACAATGTTTCCTCGTTACCACTATTACAATCTCCTATCTCGAATTGATTACTTGATTGCATATATCTGTGTCACCTTATCTCATATATGTTAGATCATACAAAGGTGTAGAAGATCACGTAAGTCCGTATGATTGGTCGAGCTTAATGAGATATAAAAGTTTCACACCGAGACAACTTGAGGACGAGTTGTCAGATAGCGTATAGATAAGAAGTGACTTAACTTGGTTGCTTGTCTATGCCGGCACGCGTCTACGATTGATGGATCATGCGAGATGTGTTCTTCTATCTCGACCGTCGTGAAGAACCAAGATCTCGTGACTTACGATGATCTAAACCCCGATAAGATATTAGATGAGTATGAGTTCTTGACCATCACTTTGACTTGTTATGGGTGAGGGTTATATGTTCTAACCCAATATTCTCCGTGATCTTGGGTGGTGGCGAGTTGCTTGATGTCATGCTAGTTATCTCAGACGAGTCACCGATCCGTTAAGGATGATGACGCCCCTTAAGGGCTCAAAGGTTTATCAGACTAAACCCCGCAGTTGAGTTAGCTCAAGTACAATAATAAGGTTGAGTGGTACTACTTTAAGGAATTAAAGATATTAATTATTTTAAGCAATGTAATGCTATAAATAATTAATGGACGCTCGATATCTTAAATACGGGATTCGTAATGTCTAAGTGCAAGCTCGACTCACCTTCGGTAATAAAGGGGTAAGTCAAGATTTATTCTCTAGTGGCATGAATGAATGTTTATAAATTAATTTATGTTCGGGTCAACATAAGATAATTAATTTATTTGAGGCCCATCTTTATTCCTTGCATTTGATCCCTGGGCTGGCCCATCCAAGCCCGTTGCTTAGTGAAAATCGGTGCCTCCTCTCTCTACAAGGCAAGGATTTGATCCTCTTTATCCATAAGGATATTATTATATTTATGGGATATGCATGGATCATTTCCTAATGGGATTATGGTAATGCATTATAAATATAAGGTAAGAGATAAGATCAAGGTTAATCCTTAATTTTAACCTAGCATATTTTCGTGTATTCCCATAGTGTTTGGGAAGAGATTCTCGAAAATTGTGAGAGAGAGATAGGTGATTTTCTGTAGCATTCTCCATAGATCGTCCTCACTCGACGTTGGAGTTTGGGCAACCGGATACGTCCAAGATCAAAGCACGAGTCTCGATCCGCTCATCCCCGACAGATTCAAAGGTAAACACGAGAAAACCCTCGTGTTGCAATTAATTATGTAGACGATGCTAGAATATAATCAATGTATGGTGAATTAAACATCCAAGATAGATCCTCGAGAGGGTTAAATAAGATTTCTACACCGTCCGGCCTTCCTCCTCGCATTTCTCCTCGATCTCGCCTTGCGCATTCAAGCGCCGAACCCATGCGTAGTGAACACGGGTGCTCAAGTTCCAATTGGACTGTGGTGGCCTAAAGCTGCTTAAACTGGTAAGATCCGTGTTGGGCAAGCGTAAAATAATCTCGCCGTGTTGTCGTATGAAGCCGGAGGTAACGTTTCGGTGTCTCTTCAAGAATGTCCGGGCGATAGATTGGGCTTGTCCAGAAAATATCTTGAGAGATAGGACTCTCACGAATCGTCACCCCCAAAAAATCGGTAATGGGGGTAACGAATCCCCCTATGCATATCCTTGCATTCCCCGAAACCTCTGCTTCCATCTGAAAGTGTTGTGCAAGGATCATGCCGGCATGCATCTTTTGTCGAGTCACAGCCCTAATTAAGAGACTCATGTCTTGTGAGAGGACTGTGCCGGCATTGTTGCGGCCAAGGATGGTGAAGATGAGCAGGCGGTGAAAGTAGCGGACCGCGGGGTTCCGTATGGAACTTGCCTTGGCTCTGGAGGTGTCATATGACGGGTTCTGCTCGAGAGTTGTGTCCAAGAACAAAGGCCACACATTCTTTGGCGAGGCCTCCAGATCCCCGATGTATCAACCCTGATCACCATTGATGATACCATTCAGCCCATACATCGAGAGTTGGCGAGTGCTCATTGTCCATCTCGAATGTGATATAGTCCCATGCACCGTGTCTTGTGTACTCGGACGGTCTAAAGGAATTCCAGAGTGAGGATCCGGTATGTCAGATAGTTCGCAGTGATAATAGAATATAGACCGGCCCTCTCAGCTACCCACGTGACATCGTTGGCTATCTCCATGGCTTGGCAAGTCTCTATGCACATAAATCGTGAGTGCTCGTGTCAGTAGCCGCACCAATCTCCTCCACCGATCCTCGACGAGGAAGTCGGCAATCGCACCCCAAAGGTTTCGGGGTCGAATGCATCATGTGGCTCATCATGTGAAGAGGAGGCGAACTCCTTGCCCTTTCGCTTGTGGCCGGATGCACGCGACATAATGTACCTAAAGATATTTCAAAGTTAGCTCATGTACTTATTAAAGAGGAATGTAAATGTAAACGGCAACCCATAGCAATATATATTCCTCCCCCTAACTTGAACTTAAGAAAATTCCTCCCCCTATACTAACATATGATCTAACAAGGTGAAACAAAGGAGAGAAGACGCACACACATTCAAAAATGCATGAAAAAGGCAATCTGGAGCTGCCTCGCGGTCACGAGGGTGGTCGCGAGGTATCAACTCGCGCTCGCAAGCGATGCTCGCGAGGATGCTCACACAGAGCCGTGCGCAGACGCTCGCGGCCGGGAGCTCGGTCACGAGGAACGCGTGACAGCAGAAAATTTTGGATTTTTCGAAATTTTTCAACCCAATTCAACAATGTAGGCAAATTAACCCAACAATATGCATCTAGGAACATCAATAGACCTAACATTGAAACAAACATGCTCAAACACCAAATAAATTTAGCAATAGAAGCCCTAGTTCCTCAAATCTTCAATAACCCACAACAAGAAGATATAATGGACAAAACTCTCCTAAATCATGCTAAGAAGCGTAAACACATGAAGAATTAAGGAAATGTAGCATACCTTGAGTGGATTATTGTAGGGATGACATATGTCTAGCCCTCGCCCCGAGGATCTATCTTGGATATTTAATTCACCATACATTGATTATAAACCTAGCATGCGTCTATATAATTAATTGCAACACGTAGGGGTTTTCTCGTGTTTACCTTTGGATCTGAAGAGGTCGATGGAACGAGATGAATGGATCGAACGGATCGGACTCGTGCTTTGACCTTCGGATCAGTATCCGGTTGCCCAATCTCCAACGCCGAGCGAGGACGATCTATGGAGAATGCTTCGAAAATCACCCAATGCTCACTCAAGACTCTCAAAATATCTCACAAAAGGCTTGTGATTCTCGAAAATAATATGAGGATTAAATGAACATTAACCTAGACTTTATCTCTTACCTTATATTTATAATACATTACCATAATCCCATAAGGAAAGGATCTATACATATCCCATAAATATAATTATATCCTTGTAGGATAAAGAGAATAAAATCTTGCCATAGAGCAATAGGGCACCGATTTCCAAGAGCTTACGGGCTGGATGGGCCAAATTTCAGGATCAAATGCAAGGAATAAAGATGGGCCTCAAATAAATTAATTATCTTATGTTCAAATTTTAACATAAATTAATTTATAAACATTTATTCATGCCACTAGAGAATAAATGCCGACTTACCCCTTTATTACCGGGTTGAGTCGGGCTTGCACTTAGACATTACGAATCCTCAGATTTAAGATATCGAACGTCCATTAATTATTTATATAACTGACCGCTTAAAATAATTAATATCTTTAATTCATAAGCGGTACCACTCAACCTTATTATTGTACTGAGCTAACTCAACCTCGCAGGTTTAGTACAATAAACCTTTGAGCTCCTTAAGGGGCGCCATCATCCTAAACGGATACGGTGACTCGACATGTATAACTAGCGTGACATACAAGACGCCACCACCCAAGATGCGGAGAATCTTGGTTAGAACATATAACCTCACCCATAACAAGTCAAAGTGATGGTCAACAACTCATACTCACCTAATACCTTATCGAGGTTTAGATCATCGAAGTCACCGAGATCTTGTTCTTCACGACGGTCGAAAGAAGAACACATCTCATCGTGATCCTTCAATACGCCGAGACGCATCAAAGATAGACAAGCAACTAAGTCAAGTCACTTCTTATCTATCATCAGCCTAAACCGACAACTCGCCCTTAAGTTGTCTCACCGTGAAACTTTTATATCTCATTAAGCTTGACCAATCATACGACTTCGTGATCTTCTACACAATCGTATGATCTAACTTATATATGAGATAAGGACACAAATATATGCAATCAAGTATTCAATTCAGATAGGAGATTGTAATAGTGGTAACAGGAAACATTGTATACAAGCTCAACCAAACTGCTTTCAGTATACAAATCCAACAATTATATGTGGAAATTACAAGCAAAGTGAAGAACTAGGGTTTTGGTGCTTTGAGAAGGTGTATTTGCTGCAATGTGCGTGTGTGTGTGTCAAAAATGGGGGAAGAGTGTTAAAAAAAACAAGGCAAAACACGTGGGTCGTGTCCGGGCGGGGGTCGGGTTACTCCTCGCGGTCGCGAGCTCGGTCGCTAAGCGTGGACGTTCAGCGCAGATAGTTACTGTCTGGTCGCTAGGCTTGTCAACGCTGGGCAAATAGCAACTGCCCGATTTCTCGCGGCCACCCCTCGCGGTCACGATGGTGGTCGCTAGGTAGGCTTTTTTTTTTATATAAATATATAAAGCCATTAAACACCTTGGGACTTAACAAAGACCAACGAGACACGACACAAACAAAGAAAAACAAACAAAAACGACAAAAACATAAAGCATGTAAAACTTGTTGGGTTACCTCCCAACCAGTGCTAGAGTTTTCGTCGCTAGCTCGACATTACCTCTCATCATGGTTCGTTGAGCTTGGTCACCTTGACTTCTCGATCGAAGTGTGACTTGAAGTAGGATTTGAGGTACTGGCCGTTCACCTTGAAAATGTTGCCACTCGAGTCTAGCAATTCATAGTTTTCATTGGCATGTGCATGGTAAACGGTATACGGCCCCGACCATCTTGACTTAAGCTTTCCCGGGAAGAGACGGAGTCGAGCATTGTAAAGTAAAACCTCATTACCCGGTGAGAATCCTTTGGGACGAATGAGGAGGTCGTGGAATTTCCGAGCTCTTTCCTTGTATATCCGAGAATTTTCAAAAGCTTCATTCCTCCACTCATCAAGCTCCAACAATTGTTCATCTCTCATCAAACCGGCCTCCTTGAAATCCATGTTGATTCTCTTCGTGGCCCAATAAGCTTTGTGTTCCAATTCAACCGGTAAATGGCATGATTTACCAAATACCATTTGACATGGAGGTAGCCCGATAGGAGCTTTGTAGGCAGTCCGGTAGGCCCAAAGAGCATCATCCAATTGCTTGGCCCAATCTTTCCTATTGACAACCGATTTCTCCAAAATCTTCTTTATCTCTCGGTTGGCGAGCTCGGCTTGCCCATTCGCTTGCGGATGATATGGGGAGGTGACTCTATGCTTCATGTCATACTTAGCCAGGACATTGCCTAGCCACTCATTATTGAAATAGGACCCTCCATCACTGATCAACGCCTCGGCACTCAAAATCGAGTCAGAATATTCTTGTGGAGAAACTTGATCACTACCTGAGTCGCTTGTGGCTGTGGAATCGCCTCACCCATCGGAAACATACTCCACAATGAGTAAGATGTAAGTGTAACCACAAGACATGAGAAATGGACCCATAAAGTCGATCCCCCATACGTCCAATAGTTCCACTTCCATGATGGTCTTCTGTGGCATCTCGTCTTTCTTAGTGACGTTTCCCATTCTTTGATAGCGGTCACAACTTTTGATAAAAGATTGACAATCCTTGAAGATTGAAGGCCAATAGAATCCACTTTGGCAAACCTTTGCCGCCGTCTTGGCCGCTGCAAAATATCCTCCATTTAAAGAACTATGGCACTCGTGGATTATGTTCTCCTATTCTCCTTGGGGAACACAGCGACGTATCAGACCATCGGCACATCGGCGGTAGAGATGAGGATCATCCCAATAATATAACTTGACATCGTGGAGAAACTTCTTTTTCTGATGAGGACTGCACGATGGAGGCAACACTCCAATCACCAAGTAATTTACAAAATCGGCGTACCATGGTGTCTGATCAATGATGCTCAAGATGTGTTCGTCTGGGAAGTTCTCCTTGATCCCAATCTTCCTATCCTCTCCTTCGACTGGCTTCTCTAATCTCGATAAGTGGTCAGCAACCACATTCTCGTAGCCCTTTCTATCTTTGATCTCCATGTCGAACTCTTGAAGAAGGAGGATCCATCTCACCAATCTTGGCTTTGAGTCTTTCTTGGCGAACAGATGACGAATGGCGGCATGGTCAGTGTGGACAATGGTGTGGGTGCCCACCAAATAAGGTCTAAACTTATCAAAAGCATAGACCACAGCAAGTAATTCCTTCTCGGTGGTGGTGTAGTTCATTTGAGCTGAGTCGAGCGTCTTACTTGCATAATAGATGACTCGAAAAAGCTTGTCTCGTTTCTACCCCAACACAGCTCCCATTGCCCAATCACTAGCATCACACATTAACTCGAACGGTCGGCTCCAATCAGGTGATACCAAAACTGGGGTCGATATCAGGGCTTGCTTCAATCCCAAACAATCACTGGTGAACACAAACTTTATATCTTTCTCGAGCAGTCCACACAGTGGCTTCGTGATTGTAGAGAAGTCCTTGATGAATCTTCTATAGAAGCCCGCATGACCGAGAAAACTCCTCACGGATTTGACATTTGTGGGAGGAGGTAGTTTCTCGATTGCTACTATCTTTGCTCGATCCACTTCCAAACCTTTTGCCGAGACTTTGTGGCCAAGCACCACACCTTCCTTTACCATGAAATGGCACTTCTCCCAATTGAGAACAAGATTCGTCTCCTCACATCTATGTAACACTTGAGATAGATTGTGGAGACAATGGTCGAACGAAGAACCAAATACTGAAAAGTCGTCCATGAAAACTTCCATAATATTTTCAATCAACCCATGGAAGATGGACATCATGCATCTTTGGAAAGTGGCTGGAGCATTGCACAATCCAAACGGCATTCTCCTATAGGCAAAAACTCCATAAGGGCACGTGAACGCCGTCTTGTGCTAATCTTCAGGGGCGATAGCAATCTGATTGTACCCCGAATATCCATCCAGAAAATAATAGAACTCATACCCGCCGCCTATCCAACATTTGATCAATGAAGGGCAAGGGAAAATGGTCCTTTCTTGTGGGCGTGTTCGAGCACGATAGTCAATGCAAACCGCCATCCCGTCACGAGTCTTGTTGCCACAAGCTCGCTCGCCTCATCTCGATCACCGTGATACCCCTTCTTGGATACCACTTGAGTTGGGCTAACCCACTCACTATCGATATAGCATAGATCATGCCCGTCTAATAGCTTCAACACTTCCTCACACGACCTCTTGCATTGCCGGATTCAGGCGGCGTTGAGATTGCACCTTCGGCTTATACTCATTCTCCAACAGGATCCGGTGCATGCAAATCGAAGGGCTGACCCCCTTGATATCAGAAATAGTCCACCCAATCGCAGATTTATATTGTTTCAAAGACAACCATCGCCACGTGACTCCTCATCTATCAAAGCCGAAGATACTATCACTTTGGGTACGTCTCATCGTCGCCTAGAAAAGCATACTCTTGAAGGTGGTCCGCAGCTCCTTCAACTCCAACTTGGGTGTGGTCTCTTCCTTCTTCACCACAAAGATCCTCTCTCCAATGGGCTTCCTAACGTCTAGATAAGGTACTGACTCCTCGGGGATGGCCTCGATTTCTCCGATAGCTTCAAGATACTCTAAAATCTCATCACATGCCTCATCAAGGTCTGCGGGTGAGAAAATCGAGTTCTGCATATAAAACTCCACCGGATCAGCTGATTGCAATTGAGTGGAAGGCAGTTGCTCGATAACACGACATTCATCCATCGTCTTCTCTTTAGGTTGCTTCATTGCGTCATAAATAGAGATTTTCATCTCCTCATCATTGACCCTGAAGGTGAGATCTCCATCTTGCACGTCTATCAGTGCTCGGCCGGTAGCTAGGAACGGTCTCCCAAGAATAAGAGACGTATTCCCATCCTCTGGCATATCGAGAACGACGAAATCTGCTGGGAAGATGAAATCTCGAACTTTCACGAGCACGTCCTCCACTATCCCTTTCAGATAGGTTACTGATATGTCTGCCATCTGAAGAGCAATGGTAGTCGGCTTGATCTCTCCAATCTCTAATCTATTAAAAATGGACAACGGCATCAAATTAATGCTTGCCCCCAAATCACACAGAACCTTGGAGAATGTCTGTCCTCCGATGACACATGCTATGGTGAAGCTGCCTAGATCCTTCAGTTTAAGCGGCAACTTCTTTTGCAGTACAGCACTGCACTCTTGAGATAGATTTATCGTCTCAAATTTCTCAAGTTTCTTCTTATTGGCAACAACATCTTTCAAGAACTTCACGTATCCCGGCATGTCTCGGAGTGCATCAAGTAAAGGGATATTGATGTGCACCTTTTGAAATATCTCCATAAACCGGGTCAGCTTCTCATCGTACTTGGGTTTGGCTAAACGACTCGAAAACGAAATCAGAGGTGTATACGTCGGATAACTCTTCACTGGGCGTCCCTCGTGGCCATCCTCGCGACCGCGAGTGCGGTCACTAGGCAGCGTCGGCATTCTCCTTCGCGGCCGAGTTCGCGGGCGCGAGCTCGGTCGTTGGTTCCTCGTCCAAACTCTCTGCCCGATTTCTCGCGGGCACGTCATTCTTCCTTGCGATCGTTGGGTCTCTCGCGAGTGCCTCTAGAACACTCGCTGAATGATTCCTTGCGGCCGGGCTCGCGGTGGCGAGCTCGGTCTCGAGGTGCTCCTTTGTTGCCCCGTTTTCGCCATTTTTCTCCGTGTGGTTCTGATAAGCTCGTCCACTCCTCAATTGAATGGAATTACAGTGATTTTTAGGGTTCATCTCCGTATTACTCAGAAATTGGCCCGACTTGTGTTACCCGTTCTGCTGTGCGGCTATCTGACTGATTTGATTCTCCATCATCTTCATATGCTTCCCCATAGCCGTCACAGTGGACTCCAGATGATTTATCTTCTGCCCGGTATTGCTTATAAACGAATTCTGATTCGTCGCCAATTGTTGGTTGCTCACAACCAACTGCTGCATCATGTCCTATAGACTCGGTTTCTTCGTCTCTTGAATCACTCCATTCTGAACTGAGAAACCTGGCTGAGGCTGTTGAAAATTGTAGGGGTTGGCATACAAGAAATTAGGATGATTTCTGTTATTTGGATTGTATGCCGGATTCCCCCCAGGATGGTTCCTCTGATTGATGTAATTCACGTCCTCAGCCTCATTCATATCTGACTCTGCAGCATTTATCTGAGCCACCCCCTTTGCTTTCCTTTCCTTCTCGAACTGACTTCTCAGAAGGGTGAACTGCTCCATCAGATTATCGTACTTAGCATCGCCTTCCACAGTAGCCGCCTTTACCACCGGTGTCCTCTCCATAGGCCATTGATAGCTATTTGTAGTCATCTCTTCTAGAATCCTGCTAGCTTCCTCCACACGTCGATTTAGCAGACATCCTCCTGCCGATGCATCTACAATACTCCTCATGTGTAATAACCCAAAAAATTTAAAACTTTAATTGGTGATGCTTAGACAAATTATTTGTAGTAGTTAGTCCTTAATTATGTTTAAGGAAACCAATGAAACAAATTAGAATCGATTCGGAGATCGAATACTAAAGAAATCAAAAACTGATAACTAGTCCTACCGGATTAGGGTTTTCTGAGTAGCCTGAACATAGAATGAAAGATCGAGAATGAATCTTCACGAACGGATTTCATTTTTAGTATCCTCACACGAAAACATGTGAGAATGCAAGGAATGAGAATTTTCGGGCATACTTGCCCGGTCAGTCTTAAAAACACTATTTACGAGCCGGAACAACTTCCAGTCCGTGCTAATCGTAATAAATGATGATAACAACCAAAATCATGAAGGAATAATTTATTATGAATTTAGAAGTTATAAGAATCAATTTAAGAAGGAATTCTCAAGAACTTAACCGAACGCCGGTAAAATATACTGGAAAACCCTAAATTGATCCGAACGACCCGAAACTCGAACCGAGGGTCTAAATCAATAAAATATGCTTTATAAGACTCAAATTATTTATGAAAGCTCAAAAATTCAATAGAATTTTGAATGGGCATATTTTTAATCGCCGAACGCCGTTTTTCCGCGATAACTCGGAATTGACTTATCGGACGACGTCCGAACTTCGTGAAATTTTTATGAACATTAAAATAAGTCTTTTAAAGGTTATTTAATAAGATAGAACCTTAAGGTTCCGATAAATCGATCGAAAGTGCGTTAAAACTTAAAGAGTCAGATAACATACCGAAACGGGTAATTTGACCAATCCACCTCCCAACTACCACCAAGACCTTACCAAAATGGGAAATGAAAGCTCTAAGGTCTGAATAACAAGGGGAGAGACGTTCAAGGTCAGATTCATTCTCCCCTTTGCATTTCCTCTCATTTTTCAAACTTTCTCTACACTTTACAAACTTTCAACCCCAAATCCTCCTCCCCAACCTCTCCCACTCTCAAATAATCCTTCTAAGACCATAAGAAGGTATTATTCACCATCCTCTTCCATCCTAATGGAGTGGAATTTTATTTTGAATTTTGGGTTTAAAACCCTAGTTTACTCCTCATTTTTTTCGTGACTTTAGAGCCATCAAATGCTCTCAAGCCATGAACAAAAATTCTTAGAATAATGTTCTAAGGCTACTGTAAAATTTCAGAATTTTTGGAGCATTTTGATTTTTTTTATTTATGCTTTATTTCTTTTAAATATGATAAAGCATGATTTTATGAATATTATTTGATATTGTTGCTTGTTAATGTATTATAAGCATGTAGAATAAATATGGTAATTTTCAGAATATTTTGAAATTTTCTTGTATTTGTTTGATTTTGTTTGTTGAGAAATAGTTGAGATATAGTGTTTAATATATGATATGAACATCATACATTAATCATGAAAATTTTGAAACACTACTCCTATTTTTTTTAAAAATGGGCAGAATATATTTAAGTATTTTTAAGCCATTATTTGATTTTATTTGTTGGAAATAATAGGATATATGATGTTTAGAAATAATATGAACCTAATATGCATTGTTGGGAATTATTGAACACATATGTAAAATATGTGTGAGGACAAAAAGAATTCCAAGCATTTGGTTCATATTATAAATATTAGTTGATATTTAATGTTAATATTACATGTTTATTTCATATATAAACATATTGTGCAAGATTGGAATTTATTGAATATGTATATATATAAATGTGGAATTACCGAAATGATTTAAAGATGAAAAGCATGGTTTTAAAATTTTAATGCATGATATGAAGTGATATTTCATGTTTAGTAAATAGTATAAGCATGATATAATTTTTGTGGAATTTATTGAACACCAAAGCTTACTAATTTGAAATGACCGAAAGTTTGAGACTTTTAACCCATGGTTTAAAAATTTATATGATGATATTGAGTTGGTAATTAAATTCTATAATATGATAGGAGTATAATGTGATTTTATTGGAATTTATTGGATGCATATGCTAATTGTTGCTAATTATCGAAACGTAATAGAATGACTAAGTATGGGTTTAATTTTGATGATGAATGATGCTATGATAGTAATATGAAACTTTGGATAAAATGGTTGTGATTAGGGTGAATGAATGGAACACTTATGCACACTTACACAATGATTGTGTATTACATTAGAAATTAGGATTTTCTAATGCTTAGTATAGTTTATGTTGTGGTATATGGTTTTGTTGATGTTGAATGTTTATGTTTATGTTGAACCGACAAACCAAAACCCCGAACGTAAACAACATAATACTGTATGAACGAGAATCCAAAAGAAATCGACCAATTTCGATAACTTAAGACGGAATAAACGAGAATCGAAGTTAGACACAAATTAGGGTTTTTATTAATGAAAGGATACTCAACGTGAGTTCCTACGTTAGAAAAACCAAAAGTCGAGCTACAACGTTAATATTCAATAACGACGACTCAATACGATATTAGTCGGGCGTAAACACAACTCGATAATGAATAACGATTATACGACATATGTAACCTCTGGCGAGTTAAGTTAAATAGATAATGTCGTAATGTGTAAGCAACGATTCGAACATAAGATGTCGATCCTTATGTCTCAAAAGCCGAGTTAATATTCCCGAAGTACTTCATTTATTCTTAAGTACTAATTACTTACATGATAGCATATGTCCACTTGATTTGTAAGTCAATATTCCTCTTTTAATTATCGTGCTAATACGATAAGTCGTCAAGCATAACCTACTAGGACGTAACTATAATTGTTAAGTCTAGTTAGTGGCTTGAGTTAATCCTAAACTACCAATCATAATTTGATTACCGATAACCTATAACGTAATAACGTTATAATAAAACTAAGGTTAAGAGTCAAGGATAGACTCGGAATATGTGATTCATAATTAAAGTACACCTATGAGCGATGAAGTGATATAGTTTGGAAATTGGTAATGTAAGATAATAGAAATTATCTTAAAACAATCACATAAAATCATAAAGAAACCCTAATTGGGAACTTTAAGTCGTAGTTTATAAACGACCTTCGATCAATAGAAAGAATCTAAGAAACGCTATTTTCTTATGAAGGGTTTGATCGTACGTAGTCGGCGAGGAAGAACATCACACCTGCTCTTTTAGAACCACTAGCTTAGATTAGCAGGTGGGCTTTCTTGAAACAAAAATGATATGCATATCTCAAAGCATGATTTACAAAAGCTTTATGAAATATTATCACATGAACTGTTATTGACTGCCAAATGTTTATGTTTTGTTGTGATCCTATCTGAGATTGGTATATCAATGTGGTATGTGAATGTGTTGGTCCACCAACGTTAAAAAAGGGTAACGATCGGATCCGACTTAGTTAAGGACTAACTCGGATTGTGTACACGTGTGACTGTGTGTTAAGGTTAGCTACCTCGACCGGTCACGGCGACTATGTGTAGGTGGCCACCTCCATAGTGCGCGTATGAATGAATGAATGATCAGATATGGAAACAACGTGAATGAAATAGTTCGGTCGAACGCTTTTGGAAAACGATAAAATGTTTGATAGGCATGAGTCTTTTAACTAAAATCCTCATGCGCTATTGTGGCGCTAATAACTTTGACAAAGAAAATGTTTTTGGCAACGAGTCCACTGAGTACTTTTGTACTTAGCCCTGCATTTCGTTTTTGATGTGCAGGTTGAGCAATGATCGATGATGGGTGCGAGGTGGTGCAGAGTAGCAGCTATTTTTGATGCTTAATTAGAAAGGTTTCTAGAACCTTGGGCATGCATCGTCATATGCATGTCCACATGCTTATTTGCTGCCTAACTTTGATATTATTAATGTTTTGATTATAACTGCTTATTTCCGTATTGAATTGGAGGTCGCACTGTACTCTAAATTCATACTGATTGGGTTATGTTGAACCTTGAACCCTTTTGACAAGTCCTTCTACGACTTGAGTTGGTATTGATTGTTTACCCTTTAACTTATGCGTTATTAAATAGTTGATTGGTTGATTGCCTTGATTAACTATGTTTATTTCCGCTGCTTTATCATACCGGTGACGATCCATATGATCCGTACTTCATTGGAAAGTCGGGTCGTCACAAAGTGGTATCAGAGCTCTTGTTCGCTCTGAACCCTAGAAACCCTTTCCTTGAATCCTAAGTTGAAACTTGAGTCTAGAAATTATTTGTGTTTGACTGCTACTGCACTGCACTCCATCGTCGTCCTGCTCAACGAGGAAGAAGGTAACTATCTCAACTAAAAGTTGTTTTGAAATGATGGAAGTATATGAAATGTGAATTGGAATTTCAATATTGCCTTGTTGGGAAGTTGAAAAATATTTTTGAAAGTGGAAATTTTTGAAATCGAAAAGTTCTTTCAATTGATTGGTCATCAGTTTGAAAGAAAGTTACAAGCTTTAGGAGCTTGGTAAATGAGTAAATGAGAATGCTTGATTATCGCACAATGTGTCGCGATTTGTGTTTACTGTTGTATGTGAAGCATGATAAAAGCATGATGTAAATGAGTATGTTTCCCGATGAGAACATAGACTCTTAAGACGCATGATCCCTTTGCGCCGAACTTAGTATGAGAACATAAGTATCCCCAATTGAACGAAACACTAAGAAAGAACGAGAACATAGAAATCTTAGGAGTCACAATCCGAACGGATTCGATGATAAGAACGCGACGAGTCTACGATGATGAAGCGATTGCTTAACTGGAGGTTCGCACTATTATGAGTCCCAACCTCTCTACGTGGAGAAATTTCGAACACCGCGCGTGTTGCCTCTATCGTGGCATAAGTGAAAAGAATAAAAGTATAACGCTATGAAGGTATAAAAGGAAATGATGAATCATAAGTGCATAATGAGAACGGATATGATATGATCCTATAACGTGAATAGAAATAAGGAATTCAGGACCCAATGAGAAAGGGTGACCACTTAGCCTTACTCAAAGGCTAGACATTGAAAGTTTGTTCTACCCTAAGAGACCATACAGTCTCTTCCCGAAGATCAAACCATGAAAGTAGTTTCATAAGAACTTAGGAATATAGGATATAAGATTATGGTTCGGACAATTTTTACGACTAGACGCCTTTTATCCTGTAGAGCCACACACGAGGATGTTGTACGTTCCTACCGTTCCTACTAGATGTGCCAGGAGGCGATGTCGGTAAGTTCTTTGCTCACTTCATGCATCACTGGACTGCTGCACATGCCCGTGGTACTTCATATTACGACGGTGTACTCCGACTGATTGCAAGACTGCCACCCAAAACAGGGGTATACACGCGAGATATCATCTGAATACATATATCGTCGTCGAGAGAGCTTCGATCTTGAGATAGACTTACCCCGTTCCGTCTGGCACCTGAACTGCTTAATCATGGTATACGGAGCTGCACCTGGTGGACCGTATCTCCCTGAGCGAGAATACCCCTGGCGTGATGAGATTCCCGAGTGGCTTCATCTGGAGGTGCCTCGCTTGGCATCTAATGGACCTGCATTCTTGCCTGGCTGTGGTAGGAAGATATTCGAGGCTGGATCTTCCCGTCCTCGACAACTCTCTTTTTCGGTCCTACCGCCAGTAGGATTCGAGCCCCGTCATTGCCCGTCCCGACCATTACCGCCGATCATTCCATGCCAACATCCACCTCTACCTACCGGCGTTTCCCGAGTTCAACCGCCGCCACCCCGTACGGACCCATGTGTCACGATACTGTAGAGATTGACGATTCACGTGGCCTAACTGCATGCGCCGTGAGAGGAGCTTGTGCCCGTCTTGCTGCTTCTTCGTTTCCAGCCAATGCCTATGAGGAGATCATGGTCAGATCCGCGAGACTTAGCTACTATGGAAGAAGCTAGAGTCATTATAATCAGAGACCGTGACTCCCACATTCAATCTTTGAGGTCGAGGAGTAGGACCGAGAGAAGGACACACTGCGGCGATGAGATGAAGGATGTTGATAGTACCCATACTCCCGGTTCTGACTCTGACATGCTGAGCCCTATTTACACCCTAGGCGATTATGGATCTAGTTATTAAGACTAGATAGTGTTTTGTTTATATACTTCTATATATCTTGTGATGTGTGCGGAAGCGATGGGTCGTTCCGACATGAACCCTTATTTTGATAAACTCGGTAACGTTTAGATTTTGTTACGCACCGTGACTAAGTACGTGGAGAGACGCTGATATAAGCTTTTGGAATATCATACTCCGTACCTGGCTCTCTTTTGGCAAATCTAAAAAAAAAACATTGATGAAAGTTCTCGTAGAGGCATTTTTTTTTATATGATGATAGCTCATCGAGAGCCATTGATTTTGATGTTGTGATAAGTGGTGTTCGAAGATGTGCTAGATGTATGACTAAGATTATATATACATACCTCGCTAAGATATGTATGATCCTGATGGATGGTATAAGAAGATATTTTATTGCGTATATTTAAGAATGATAGAATGCTGTCGAGAAGGAGAAACCGCGAGGTAACACCTGAAGGAGAGGACACCCCCCCTTACCACCACTACCGGCGAGACGGATAGAGGAATTATTCCTCATGCAGGACCCACCGACCTTCAACGGGACTGGAAATCCCGTGGATGCTGAACTATGGATTCGCGCTCTGGAGCGAATCTTCAACTTCCTCCACTGCACCTCTCAGGAACACTTGTCATGCGTTGCCTTCCAGATGACTGGTGCCGCCGACTTCTGGTGGGAGGCGAAGAGGAAGACTCTATCTGAGGAAGAGCTGGAAAATTTCTCCTGGGAGGAATTTAAGGAGGAAGTGTACGAGAAGTACATTCCTAAGAGCTACCGGAAAAAGAAGGAACATGAGTTCTAAAACCTACGCCAAAGAAAGACGACGGTCACAAATTACGACCGTGCATTTTGTGAGATATCGCGGTATGCGCCGCAGTTGGTCGACACCGACGAGAAGAGGACTGAAAAGTTTCGGGTGGGACTCCGCCATGAGATCAGAGTGTCGCTAGCTGGTCACGGGAATCTGACTTACCGTGAGGCCTCAGTCGGGCATTGGACATCGAGGCTGCACTGCCTGAAGATAGAGTCGTCACCGTGCATCCCCCGACTCACCAAGGAGATCGCGGAAGAGGAAGTGGGAAGGACCCCACCAAAGGCAAGGATCGAACATCGCCAGGCCGACGGAGGCCATGGCGGAAATAACGTGCCATCCGGCACGCAGGCGAGGAATGGGCGCCCATGGTACCCGCGTCGTGGGAAACTAAAAATTCGTGAAGCTCCCCATGTGCCCCGGTGCCATAGGGTCATAAGGGGACATCGCATTCACGAATGACGGATGCTTGAGTGTGGCGGAAGGGCCACTACTCGAGGATCGCAGGACACGCCCGAGGAGGAAATGGCCGTCCGAATGTGCCCAACCAAGTCCATCGGTCCGGGCTATCCAAGCTCAACCGATCGACAACAGCCCCGGTTCGGTACTATCGGCCGAATCAACGACCATATCAACCATGGCGGCAACGACGACAACAATGGCGACAACCACAAGAAGAAGATGCGACAATTTCCAACCGCAAACACAAAGAACAACAACAACAACAGGAAGGCGGCCGCAAACCACAACAACTTTATCGGCAACAACGGCCGCCCGAAGCGAGGGCCTACGCCTCAACCGGAAAGAGAGTTCCCAAGAGCCGCCAAGGAACCAAGGAAACTTGGCGGTATGGGAATACTCATCCACCACTGTTATCCTCTTGTTTGATCTTGGCGCCGCACTCTTTTATTTACGAAGCATGCGTGAGAACTTAGGATTAGATCATAAACGCTTGAACAAATCATGAGAATTTCTTCTCCAAGAGGAGGCATAAAACGGTAACCCACATATGCTCGAACACAGAGCTTGGACTAGGCTCACTTAAGGTCATGACAGATAACCTTCACGTCGTACCTATGACGGATGTGGACATAATCCTAGGAATGGATTGGTTAACCGAACATAGTGCGACCATCACGTGTAATGAAAGAAAAATTTCTTTCCAACACCCCGGAGGAATCTACCGACTTTCACGGGATCAACATGGGAGGAAAGTTCCAATTATATCCGCACTACAAGCAAGGACGTTCTTTGAACAAGGCCGAGAACCATGCCTACCTCGTTTACCTCCAAGAAGAAGATCGAATGAGATGAGGATAGAAGGCGTCCCGATCGTGAAGGAGTATCGATGTGTTTCAGACGAACTACGGGATTACCGCCAAACCGACGGATCGAGTTCACGATCGACCTCGAACCAGGTTCTGCCCCGGTGTCAAAAGCTCCATACCGGATGGCACCAAAGGAGCTTGAGGAATTGAAGATCCAACTGCAAGAACTCTTGGAGCTAGGATTCATTAGACCCAGTGTGTCTCCATGGGAGCACTGTCCTTTCGTGAAAAGAAGGATGGTACAGAGAGGATGTGCGTAGACTATCGAGAGTTAAACAAGATAACCCTTAAGAATAAGTACCCCTTGCCCCGAATTGACGATCTGTTTGATCAACTTAAAGGAGCAGGAGTCTTTTCAAAGATAGATCTAAAGTCGGGATATCACCAATTGAGGATTCGACCAGAGGATGTACCAAAAATGGCTTTTCGTACAAGGTATGGTCATTTCGAATTCATCGTGATGCCCTTTGGACTTACAAATGCCCCGGCAGTATTTATGGATATTATGAACAGGGTGTTCCACCCATACTTAGACAAATTCGTCTTAGTGTTCATAGACGATATCCTAATATACTCTAAGAATAACCAAGAACACAAAGAGCACTTGAGAACTGTGCTACAAACGTTAAGGCAAGAGCAACTCTTCGCCAAGTTTAGTAAGTGTGAGTTTTGGTTAGGCGAAGTGACATTTTTGGGTCACATTGTGTCCGCCGAGGGAATCAAAGTAGACCCCTCGAAGATCGATACAGTTCGAGAATGGGAGTCACCAAAGAACCCGAATGAAATTCGGAGTTTCTTAGGACTGGCCGGCTACTATCGAAGATTTATCGAAGGATTCTCAACGATAGCCCGACCCATGACCCAACTGTTGAGGAAAGGAATCAAGTACACCGACCGCCGAGTGTGAGGCTAGTTTCAGAGGCGAAGGAGTTCTTGACGACAAGACTGTACTAAAGATGGCAGGCGGATAAAGAATACACAATCTACGGATGCTTCAAAGAATGGACTAGGCGTGTACTAATGCAAGAAGGTAAGGTTATTGCTTATGCTTGAAGCGCAATTACGCCTACATGAGTTGAACTATCCCACGCGACACGGAATTAGCAACGGTCGTACATGCCTTCAAAATATGAAGGCATCACCTTTATGGAGTTAGATGTGAGATCTATACCGACCATAAGAGCCGAAATATTTCTTTGAGCATAAAGATCTTAACATGAGGCGTAGATGGTTAAAGCAAGTGAAAGATTACGACGTGGTATCAATTACCACCCGTGCAAGGCTAATGTTGTGGCCGATGCCTTGAGTTAAATCCCACCCTAGTTTGGGATGTCTCCTCGATCATGAGGAAATACTTATGAAGGAATTTGGGAGGATGAATATCAAGTCATAGACCCATCTCTCGGCGATAGAGGGCGTATTGCAACATTGATTGCAATCCCGACTTAAGAGTCCGAATCTTAGAAGCTCGGAGGAAGAGCAAGAAGCTAGAGGAAATCTGAGCTAAGATTAAGGACAATAACCACAAGAATTTTACTGAAGCAACGATAATGTTTTGTTGTATGGCGGAGAGTGTGCGTTCGAGGCGAAGAACTTGAGGCGAAATCTTGAAGGAAGCCCATGAGACTTCTTATACCGCACACCCCGGCAAAGACCAAAATGTACCAAGACCTCAAGGAGAAATTTTGGTGGGATGGAATGAGCGAGATGTGGCTTCATTTGTGGAGCGATGTTTGACGTGCCAACAAGTGAAAGCACTCCACCAACGATCGTATGGAACCTTACAACCGCTAGACATCTTGGAATGGAAATGGGATGATATAGCCATGGACTTTGTTACCGGGCTACCCAAATCACAAAGTGGAAATACCGCTATTTGGGTCATCATTGATCGATGACCAAGAGCGCATTTCTACCCATTCCAATAACACATGGGTCGAACAGACTATACGGTTGTAAGTTCGAGAAGTTATCCGTCTACATGGAGTTCCAAAGACTATCACGTCTGATAGAGATTCAAAATTTACGTCCAGATTCTGGATGAGTTTACAAAAGGAACTGGGGACACGACTACATTTCAGTACCGCGTTCCATCCACAGACGGACGGACAGTCCGAGAGGACCATTCAAACGTTGGAAGACATGTCGAGGACCGTTGTCCTCGATAGAGAAAGTTGGGAACAAGTGTTACCACTTGTGGAATTCGCCACAATAACGGCTACCAAGCGACTATTGGAATGGCCCGTCACGAGCGCTTTACGGAAGGAAATGTCGGTCACCACTTTACCGGGATGAAGTGGGAGAAAGAAGAGTGTTAGGACGACTGCGGGAGAAATGATTGAGATCGTGCGACAGATCCGCCAACGGATCAAGGAGGCCCAAGACCGACAGAAGTCGTACGCCGACAAGCGTCGCATAGAGCTACATTTTGAAGAGGGAGACAAGGTCTTCTTGAAAATTTCTCCATCTAAAGGGATCGTGAGATTCGGAATCAAAGGGAAGTTGCGACCACGTTTCATAGGACCCTATGAAATTGCGGAAGAATATGACCGGTGACTACAGACTTGCATTGCCGCCAAGTTTTGGAAACGTGCACAATGTGTTCCATGTTTCACAACTACGGAAGTACATACATGACCCCAGCCATGTGATACCACCGACCGATATTGTCCTCGATGACAATATGAGTTACGATAGAACTACTACGAAAATTTTGCAGACCGACGTATCCAAAAGCTAAGGAACAAAGAGATACCGTTGGTGAAAGTTCTATGGCAACACCATGGTCGAGAAGAAGCAACACAGGAACTGGAATCAGCTATGAAGGAGAAATATCCATCTTTTCAAAATTAGCAAATTTCGGACTGAAATTTATTTTAAGAGGATGGTATGTAATAACCCGAAAAATTTAAAACTTTAATTGGTGATGCTTAGACAAATTATTTGTAGTAGTTAGTCCTTAATTATGTTTAAGGAAACCAATGAAGCAATTAGAATCGATTCGAGATCGAATACTAAAGAAATCAAAATCGATAACTAGTCCCTTAGGATTAGGGTTTTCGAGTAGCTTTGAACATAGAATGAAAGATCGAGAATGAATCTTGTGAGCAGTTTCATTTTAGTATCCTCACACGAAAACATGTGAGAATGCAAGGAATGAGAATTTTCGGGCATACTTGCGGTCGATCTTAAAACACTATTCTGAGCGGAACAACTTCCAGTCCGTGCTAATCGTAATAAATGATGATAACAACCAAAATCATGAAGGAATAATTTATTATGAATTTAGAAGTTATAAGAATCAATTTACAAGGAATTCTGAAGAACTTAACCGAACGCAAGGGTAAAATATATCGGAAAACCCTAAATTGATCCGAGCGACCCGAAACTCGAACCGAGGGTCTAAATCAATAAAATATGCTTTATAAGACTCAAATTATTTATGAAAGCTCAAAATTCAATAGAATTTTGAATGGGCATATTTTAATCGCGAACGCAGTTTTTCCGCGATAACTCGGAATTGACTTATCGGACGACGTCCGAACTTCGTGAAATTTTTATGAACATTAAAATAAGTCTTTTAAAGGTTATTTAATAAGATAGAACCTTAAGGTTCCGATAAATCGATCGAAAGTGCGTTAAAACTTAAAGAGTCGGTATTAACATACCGAAACGGGTAATTTGACCAATCCACCTCCCAACTACCACCAAGACCTTACCAAAATGGGAAATGACAGCTCTAAGGTCTGAATAACAAGGGGAGATACGTTCAAGGTCAGATTCATTCTCCCCTTTGCATTTCCTCTCATTTTTCAAACTTTCTCTCTACACTTTTCAAACTTTTAACCCCAAATCCTCCCTCCCCAACCTCTCCCACTCTCAAATAATCCTTCTAAGACCATAAGAAAGTATTATTCACCATCCTCTTCCATCCTAATGGAGTGGAATTTTTATTTTGAATTTTTGGGTTTAAAAACCCTAGTTTACTCCTCATTTTTTTTCGTGACTTTAGAGCCATCAAATGCTCTCAAGCCATGAACAAAAAATTCTTAGAATAATGTTCTAAGGCTACTGTAAAAATTTCAGAATTTTTGGAGCATTTTGATTTTTTTTATTTATGCTTTATTTCTTTTTAAATATGATAAAGCATGATTTTATGAATATTATTTGATATTGTTGCTTGTTAATGTATTATAAGCATGTAGAATAAATATGGTAATTTTCAGAATATTTTTGAAATTTTCTTGTATTTGTTTGATTTTATTTGTTGAGAAATAGTTGAGATATAGTGTTTAATATATGATATGAACATCATACATTAATCATGAAAATTTTGAAACACTACTCCTATTTTTTCAAAAATGGGCAGAATATATTTAAGTATTTTTAAGCCATTATTTGATTTTATTTGTTGGAAATAATAGGATATATGATGTTTAGAAATAATATGAACCTAATATGCATTGTTGGGAATTATTGAACACATGTAAAATATGTGTGAGGACAAAAAAATTCAAGCATTTGGTTCATATTATAAATATTAGTTGATATTTAATGTTAATATTACATGTTTATTTCATATATAAACATATTGTGCAAGACCGAATTTATTGAATATGTATATATATAAATGTGGAATTACCGAAATGATTTAAAGATGAAAAGCATGGTTTTAAAATTTTAATGCATGATATGAAGTGATATTTCATGTTTAGTATATAGTATAAGCATGATATAATTTTGTGGAATTTATTGAACACCAAAGCTTACTAATTTGAAATGACCGAAAGTTTGAGACTTTTAACCCATGGTTTAAAAATTTATATGATGATATTGAGTTGGTAATTAAATTCTATAATATGATAGGAGTATAATGTGATTTTATTGGAATTTATTGGATGCATATGCTAATTGTTGCTAATTATCGAAGCGTAATAGAATGACTAAGTATGGGTTTAATTTTGATGATGAATGATGCTATGATAGTAATATGAAACTTTGGATAAATGGTTGTGATTAGGGTGAATGAATGGAACACTTATGCACACTTACACAATGATTGTGTATTACATTAGAAATTAGGATTTTCTAATGCTTAGTATAGTTTATGTTGTGGTATATGGTTTTGTTGATGTTGAATGTTTATGTTTATGTTGAGCCGACAAACCAAAACCCCGACGTAAACAACATAATCTTGTATGAGCGAGAATCGAAAAGAAATCGACCAATTTCGATAACTTAAGGCGGAATAAGCGAGAATCGAAGTTAGACACAAATTAGGGTTTTTATTAATGAAAGGATACTCAGCGTGAGTTCCTACGTTAGAAAAACCAAAGTCGAGCTACAACGTTAATATTCATAACGACGACTCAATACGATATTAGTCGGTAAACACAACTCGATAATGAATAACGATTATCGACATATGTAACCTCGGCGAGTTAAGTTAAATAGACAATGTCGTAATGTGTAAGCAACGATTCGAACATAAGATGTCGATCCTTATGTCTCAAAAGCCGAGTTAATATTCCGAAGTACTTCGTTTATTCTTAAGTACTAATTACTTACATGATAGCATATGTCCACTTGATTTGTAAGTCGATATTCCTCTTTAATTATCGTGCTAATACGATAAGTCGTCAAGCATAACACCTACTAGGACGTAACTATAATTGTTAAGTCTAGTTAGTGGCTTGAGTTAATCCTAAACTATCAATCATAATTTGATTATCGATAACCTATAACGTAATAACGTTATAATAAAACTAAGGTTAAGAGTCAAGGATAGACTCGGAATATGTGATTCATAATTAAAGTACACCTATGAGCGATGAAGTGATATAGTTTGGAAATTGGTAATGTAAGATAATAGAAATTATCTTAAAACAATCACATAAAATCATAAAGAAACCCTAATTGGGAACTTTAAGTCGTAGTTTATAAACGACCTTCGATCAATAGAAAGAATCTAAAAACGCTATTTTCTTATGAAGGGTTTGATCGTACATAGTCGGCGAGAAAGAACATCACACCGCTTTTAGAACCACTAGCTTGGATTAGCGGTGGGCTTTCTTGAAACAAAATGATATGCATATCTCAAAGCATGATTTACAAAAGCTTTATGAAATATTATCACATGAATGTTATTGATCGCCAAATGTTTATGTTTTGTTGTGATCTATCGAGATTGGTATATCAATGTGGTATGTGAATGTGTTGGTCCACCAACGTTAAAAAAGGGTATCGATCGGATCCGACTTAGTTAAGGACTAACTCGGATTGTGTACACGTGTGTCTGTGTGTTAAGGTTAGCTACCTCGACCGGTCACGGCGACTATGTGTAGGTGGCCACCTCCATAGTGCGCGTATGAATGAATGAATGATCAGATATGGAAACAACGTGAATGAAATAGTTCGGCCGAACGCTTTTGGAAAACGATAAAATGTTTGATAGGCATGAGTCTTTTAACTAAAATTCTCATGCGCTATTGTGGGCAGTTAATAACTTTTGACAAAGAAAATGTTTTTGGCAACGAGTCCACTGAGTACTTTTGTACTTAGCCCTGCATTTCGTTTTTGATGTGCAGGTTGAGCAAGGATCGATGATGGGTGCGGTGGTGCGAGTAGCGGTATTTTGATGCTTAATTAGAAAGGTTTCTAGAACCTTGGGCATGCATCGTCATATGCATGTCCACATGCTTATTCTGCCTAACTCGATATTATTAATGTTTTGATTATAGCGCTTATTTCCGTATTGAATTGGAGGTCGTACCTCGTACTCTAAATTCTGCCCTGATTGGGTTATGTTGAACCTTGAACCCCCTTTTGACAAGTCCTTCTACGACTTGAGTTGGTATTAGATTGTTTACCCCTTTTAACCTATGCGTTATTAAATAGTTGATTGGTTGATTGCCTTGATTAACTATGTTTATTTCCGCTGCTTTATCATACCGGTGACGATCCATATGATCCGTACTTCATTGGAAAGTCGGGTCATCACATCGTGTGAGGTGTCAGCCCACTATAAAACTGTGTGATCTGCTGCTCTCTAGAAAATCCATGTTGCGGGCACTTTCTCAATAAGCCTCTAAATCTTTCCCACAACTCGAATAATGACTCATCTCCTAACTGGGAGAAGTGAGAAATCTCGGCTATGATCTTCTGTGCTTTAGCCGGTGGAAAGTACTTCGAGAGAAACTTTTCGTAGAGATTCCCCCAACTGTTGATTCCAGTGCGATCTAGGCTCTTGAACCAGTCCTTTGCTTGATTGCGCAATGAGAATCCGAACATGCGCATCCGGATTGTATCTTGTGGCACCCCATTCTGCTTGATGGTGTCACAAATGTTGAGATATGTCTCGAGATGGGCATTTGGATCCTCTGTCATTCCTCCTCCGAACTGCTCTCCTTGAACCATGCTGATCAGGGCCGGCTTCAACTCGAAGTTATTCGCATTCACCTCCGGGCCCCATCCGCCTCCTTGAAATTGCTCGGTAGGAGGTCGATACATGTAGTTTAGAGGTTTCTCCTCTGGAGCAGGGACAAGAATTCCCATGTTAGCCATCTGATGTTGCATCTCCATAAAGTCTGCCAGAAGACGTGTAGCTTGTTCAGGAGGTACACCCCCGTTGGGAGGAACACCCTCGTTGTTCGGATTTGCTGCCATCTCTTGCCTTTTCTTTTCTCGTCTCTTTCTTCTTTGGGTAGTCTCGATTTCTGGATCTAACAATGGCTCAGGAGGTCCTCGGGACCTTGTGATCATAAACTACCTGGAGAGAAACAAAGAAATTAGATCCGACAAGCAAAGAAAAAATAAAATAAAAAATACAACTTGAATTAATAAATCCAAATTGTCAAGTTATTCCTATATGATCTTAACAATCCCTGGCAACGGCGCAAAAATTTGATCGCTCACTTTTCTAACACGAAAACGTGCAAGTATAAAGGTAAGTCGAGTATCGTATCCACAGGGATTGTATCACGAAAACACAGAAGCTAACTCAACAACAATTCATCATTATCCAAGAACAGATTTGGTTTAAATAAAGGTAAATAACGATAGCAGAAAGGTAGCAACTTGAAAATAAACTAAAGCAATAAAAACTCAAAGAGATAATAAGATAGAAAGACTAACCCTATGGATGCATTAATCCTACCCACAACGTATGTTTATCCTGCATCCTATTAACCAATTTTAATCCGCAGACGAGATGGAAGATCACACATGTAACCAACAACTTGGTTACCACAATTGTGGCGGTTGATTACTAATTTTCCCTATTACATTACGTCTCAGGTGAAAATAAGCAACTCGAAAAGATCACAAAGAATATGCTTCCTCGAATGTTCCTATTTCATTCACGACTCAAAGCTTATTCAGTATCATGCATTCAAGATCGATTGACAATTAAAGCGGTTAAGTAATTAGCGGCAACTAGATATGCATCAAGATTGATCGAAATTAACACATATAATTAAGCACCAAGAATCATAAATCTATACGAAAGGTAAATAACGATAGCGTAAATCACAACATTTAGGATAGAATCATGCAAACCCAGGATTGAGCGAAATTTAGCTAGACATAATAAGCGAAATTAAATGCGAAATAATCATAGGAATAAAAATATATAGATAAAACCCGTAGTGTGGCGTCGGAAGAACAATCGTTGGGTTCGTATCCCACCTCGTGAAAATGATAAAACACGAAAATTGTTGACGAAAGCGTTCAAGCGTCGACAATGCGTAAAACTAACGTGAAACAATGAAAACTAAAGCTAGAATGAATCTAAATCAAAGCTAGAGTGCAAAAGAATGAAAAGCGGACAAAAGCGTGTAAAATAGGTGCGGAGGGCTTGGGGCACGAGGGGCTATGCCTATTTATAAACAAAGTGAAACCCTAATTTTGGGTCATCGCTGCGCTTATTGTCGAGCTCTCGATCATGAGCTCGGTCGCTAGGTATCTTGGCGCGTCTTCTTTGCTTCTGACGGGACTTGCGGCCCTAGGTGAGCTTCGCGACTGGCTCATGATCGCTAGGTATGGTCGCGAGAATCGGGCGATAGCTCTTTCGCGTGGTGGGTAGCTCGCGGTCACGTCTTGCGGTCATTGGGTGTGGCGCGTCGTATGATTTTTCCTCGCGACCGTCTAGCGGTCACTAGGTCGGTCGCGAGACACAATCTGAAGCTCCTCTTCACCTTGCGACTTCGGGCTAGCGGTCGCTAGGGTGGCTGCTAGCCCCTGTTTTGGCCCTTCTTTTGCTCGTGCTTCGTTCCATGCTTCGATTTTCATCTTATAAGCCTACAAAACACCAAAGAGGAACCCAAGAGCAGTATCTTCCAAAAATATATAAAATCATTGAGATCCAATACATAAACGCACTTTATTGATCTAAAATCATCTTTAAATATCAACAATAAACGTGTAAAATGCGAGTTTATCATAAAGCACACGAACACACAAGATTAAGACAAAAACTTGGGTGAGCTCCGCCTCATCGTGAGCTCACCCTTGTTTTTTGTTAAAATAATTATATATTTATTATGGTGAGTAAGTATAATTAGATTTTGTTAATAAATTTTTAATTATATTTTTAATTCAAAATTAGAATTTATTAATTCATAGTTATGGATTATTAATTCACAATTAAGGTTTATTAATTCATAATTAAGGTTTATTAATTCAAAATTATGATTTATTATTCAAAATTAAGGTTTATTAATTCATAATTAGGACTTATTATTTCATAATTGGGGATTATTAATTCAAAATTAGGGTTTATTATTCAAATTAGGGTTTATTAATTTAAAATTATGGTTTATTATCTTAGGATTTATTAATTTCAATTAGGGTTTATTAATTCAAAAATTGAGGTTTATTATTCGAATTAGGGTGTATTATTCAAATTAGGGTTTATTAATTCCAATTAGGGTTTATTAATTCAAAATTAGGATTTATAATTCAAAATTATTATTTATTAATTCATAATTATGATTTTATTAATTTACAATTAAGATTTATTAAATTAATTAATTTTAATTAGAATTAGTTAAATAATAATTTATTAATTAATTAATTAAATGGTCTCACTGTGCATGCAGCACGCACAGGAGACCACCCCTAAGATTAATTAGTTTCATCGATGCATCAAAATTCTAGGTTTCTATTCCCTATATATATGGAAATCTCTTTTATCATAAAAAATATTTCATTCTCTTTTTAGGCTTTATATTTTATGTTTTACATGATATCGAGCATGTAAAATGCCCCCTTAAACCCTATAAATTTTCAAAAATAAATATACAAAAATCTCGTTGTTCGGTTTTGTTCTCGCGCTATCGCTGATCTGCTTCATTGTTGTTTCGCCATTGTTTCTCTTGTTTTACTGCTACGAAAGTGTTGGAAGAAATTTGGCAAAGCTAATTCAACCAATATGGTTTTTGCTAAGCAAAATTCTTCTTTCACTATTGATATAGTTCCAGTCCCATGCACTGAATATGACAATCTATTTCAGTCTTCCAACATCTCATCTACTACTATTGCTTCTACCACTACAAGTGTGTTTGTCGTCTCTTATGGTAAATCTTGGATATTAGATTATGGTGTGATCAAGCTAAAACACACTCAAATTTACTACATCGCATTGCGAGGTAATTGTAGCGTGATAAGTTAACCCAAGTCGTCTCTCAGGAAAACTTAACAGGCTATTGTTCGTGTCTCACACGAAGCAATTAAATCTTAAACATTCTAATACCAACGGGGGTTTTGGGACATACGAAAATTGAAATACGGAAAATAAACAGCATTCCTAAGCTAGGGGTTGTCAATCCCGAGCTAAAATATTAAAGCAATAAATCTAAACTAGGGGTTGTCAATCCCTAGTTAAACTACGAAAGCAGGATAAATCGAAAGCAATAAACAAAAGCAATATAAATCGAACAAACATGAAAACAATCCACTGTCACTATGGAATTGAATTCAATAATACTCATAAAACAATAACACTATAAAATTTAATCCGATAGAACTGATAAATCCAAAACATAAATTGATAAATTAAACTATTCAAACGATGAAACTGAAAGCAGGAATTAAAACTAAGATTTATCTGTCTATGTGTCGTCGTTGAAGAGCTCCTGAAGAACCATGGTGAAGAGCACCTGCGGCTGCGTGAAAAATAAGAACCGATACCCACTTTAACCTAGCGCGTAAATATATATAAAGAGAGACTAAGCGCCGGTTTGGAGGTGAGCGTCGGCTCGAAAAACGTTCTGCCTTGATAGTGAACGCCGGCTCAGGGCGAGCGCCGGCTCAGAAAACACACTGACTCACAAACGAGCGCCGGTTGAATGGCGAGCGTGCGCGCGGGCGGACGATGAGCGTTCAGGCTGAACGCGCGAGGCAAATTGGCAACGCGCGCGCGGAGCTCAGCGCCGGATGGAGTGAACGCGTGCGCTGGTGTGGTGGCCGGCCGTGGCAAGGCGGCAGGCAGGCGGTTGGCGCGAGCCGGGCGGGCATTAGAAAGCGGCGGCTTCGGCGAGGGTCGGCGTCGGGCGGCGTTCGAGGCGCGCGACGGAAAAATGGGACGAGCTGGCGGCGAGGCACGGCGCGGATGTGGATCGAGCAGGCGGGGCGGAGGTTGCGTCTTGTGGATGCGGGCGCGGAGCGGCGCTCGGCGCAGGCCGGTTGGCTATCAAGCGCCGGGTGGAGTCGCGCGATGGGTGGCGAACGCCGATTGCGGCAACTTGCAGGAGGGCGCCGGATTCCAGCACCGAACAAAGAGGCGCAGCACGCGCGCGGGACGGGCGCTGGAGGTGTGGCGTGCGGGCGAGGGGCGTTTGGGCGCGCGGCTGGGCATTGGGCACACGGGCGCTCTGGCGCTCGTGCGCGACTTTGACATTTCGCTCCGTTCTCTCGCGTCCGAACTCCGAATTACGATCCGTTTGCGCCTATGAAATCCTATCGCGATGCTCTTCAATAAACTTAATCCTTGGAAGATCCAATTCATCCTATTTTAATGCCGTTTTACTACAGAACATCGAAACAAACCAAGTAAGTCTAAATCGATAAATACTAATCAAACCAACGGCATAAATAGGACAAACTATTGCAAATGACATGTAAAACAATACCAAGAATAAGCACAAATTCATACCAAACATGGTGCTACTGCCCATATTACTGAAACAAAGTCTCTTTTCACGTCTTTTTCTTCTTCCTCTCTATCATCTATTCGTCTTGTCGATGACACCTATTCTTCGGTAACTAGAACTGGTATTGTCAAACCTACTGCTTATATCACTCTTGATAATATCCTATATGCTCCCAAATTCCCTGTTAATTTGTTATCTATTAGTCGACTCACCAAATCTCATAATTGTTCCGTTACTTTTTGTCCTTCCTATTGTGTCTTTCAGGATTTACAAACGAAGAGAATGATTGATGAAGGACATGAGCGTGAAGGTTTATACTAATTGGATTATGTTCTACCTTCATCTTCTCGTGCTCTCTCTGCTACTATGTCTCCATATCAATGGCATTATCATTTTGGTCATCCGTCTTCAATCGGTCTTAAAAGTTTAGTTCCTATTACGTCTGTTAATTTTCAATGTAAGTCTTGTGAGTTGGGTAAGCACCATCACACATCTTTTCCTTCTCGGGTTGAGAAACTTAGGTCTTTTTCTTTTGAAATTGTTCACTGTGATGGTTGGGGTCTTAGTATAGTCGAGTCTAGAGGGGGTTTTCAATATTTTCTGATCTTTGTTTATGATTATTCCCGCATGACATGGTTATATTTACTCAAATAGAGAACTGAGGTCTCCAGTGTTCTCAAATTGTTTTATCATGAAACAAAAAAGCAATATTATGTTGATTTCTACACTCTTCATACTAATAATGCACTTGAGTTTACTCAATTGTCGATTTCTACTTTTTGTGCTTCTCATGGAATCATTCATCAAACTTCATGCTCTTATACTTTTCAACAAAATAGGGTGGCTGAACACAAACATCGTCATATTTTGATGTTGTTTGTACTCTTAGTTCTCATATGCATGTTCCAAGATATTTGTGGTCTGGTGTTGTCCTTAATGCTTGCTTCATTATAAATAGGATGTCTTCTAGTGTATTGCATGGGGATATTCCGTTTTCTTGTTTTCATCCTGATAAATCTCTTTATCCTATTCCTCCTCGCATATTCGGGTGTATCTGCATGATTTTTTACTCCTGGGTTGGATAAGTTGTCTCCTCGATCTATCAAATGTGTCTTTCTTGGATACCGTCGTATTAAAAAAAAGGATACCGTTGTCTGGACCCTCGTACCAAACATCATTACACTTTTGCTGATGTTACATTCTTTGAGTCACAACCTTATTTCTCCCCAGCCATAACCAAGCCACCTGATTATGTTCCTCTTCATCCTTTACCTATCCCATCATCATTTTCTCTCAATCCTCCTCCTAAACCTATGCAGGTATATCCTCAACGTCTTCGTTCCGAACCTCCCTCATGTCCTATACTTGTACCTTTGCCTACAGCTCCTGAAGACCCTCTTGTTTCCACTTATGATTTACCAATCGCTCAACACAAAGGTAAACGTTCTTGCACTACTCACTACCGGTTTTCTAACCATGTTTCTTTTGATCGTTTGGGTCCTACTTTTCGTGCATTTTCTATTTCTCTTTCGTCTACCGTTATTCCAACTTCTTATCTTGAGGCATATAAACACCTTCTTTGGCAAGCTGCTATGGATGAGGAAATATGCTCTACTAAGTCGTGGTACTTGGTAACTGGTGTTTGCCCCTCCTTCGATAGATATTGTTTCTTGTCATTGGGTATTCACTATTAAGTATCACGTTAATAGGACTATTGATCGATACAAAGCTCTTCTTGTCGCCAAATGATACACCCAAACTTATGTTGTTGACTATTATGAGACGTTCTCTCCTACTGCTCGATTGAATTCAATTAAGATCTTGTTCTATTTAACTGTCAGTCTTTCACGGCCTATGTGTCAACTTGATATGAAGAACACCTTTTTGTATGGTGATTTGACTCCAATTATTTTTATGGAACAACCTCCAAGGTATGTTGCTCAGGGGGGATGTTACAAAATTCTGTTGTCTTAAAAAGGTCATTTATGGTCTTAACAAAGTCCGAAAGCTTGGTTTGATAAATTAAGTAGCATTTTCGAAGTTATTGGGTTCAATAAATGAAAGTCAGATCACTCTTTTTGTGCGATATCAAGCGTCTAGAATTTTGATGACATTCTTATATCGACAATGATGTACATGGAATTGATGGGACCAAGCAATTGTTATTAAAGATTTGGGATGACCCAGTATTTCTTAGAAATTGAGATTGCTCATGCAAGTTTGATTTTTTTATCCCAACAGTGATATGCTACGATCTTCTCGGAGCTGGATTTCTATGAGCGAAGCCATTGATACTCCTACTTATACTAATCGAGCATTTGGGATGATAGTGGAGACTTCTTCGAGGATAAAGCTAAGTACGGACGACTTGTTTGGAAATTTATCGACTTGACAATAACAAGACATGACATCTCCTTTGATATTTAGTTTGGTCGATCATTTTATGGATAAGCTAAACAAGTTCATTTGGGATGCTACTATACTGAATTCTTGATATATCGAAATCTCAGGGAGAGGATTGCCTTTTAAGAAGAATGGTCATCTTAAGATTAAATGATATTCTGATGCCGATTATGCTAGATCTAAAACTAATAGAAAGTCTACTTCTTGATACTACGATTATTTAGAAGGAAACTTAGTTGCTTGGTGAAATAAGAAACAACACTGCTGTTGCTAGATCTTCTACCGAAATTTGAGTACGAGTTATGGGGTAAAGAATCGCTTGAGGAATTGGGATTCATGTTCAATGAACCTTTACCTATGCATTGTGATAATCAAACAACTATTTACATTACAAATAACCTAGTGTTTCATGAAAGAACTAAGCACACTAAGATTGACTATCGGTTTATTCGCGAGTGTGTGTTGAGCAAGACCATTGCTACTCGTTGACTTCTTCGTCCAACCGTTAACGATATCTTCACTAAACCGTTGAACAAAAACCATTCTCAAAACTTATACTAAACTGGACATAATTGATATATATCGCCAACTTGAGGGAGAGTATTAGAGTTTATTATTATTATAGACCCAATGCTGATTAGGCCCATTAGATTATAACCCTCTACTCCCTATATATGTTAGTCTCTTTTTATCATAAAAACACTTCATTCTCTTTTCTAAATGGCTCTATATTTATTGCTTTATAGATTAATTTGTCTCCAAACACGATCGACAACATGCCATGATACAAGTACGTTTACGCACACCAGAACTCAAAGGGATACATTTTACTACTCACTACCAAGCATATGCAGAACCAAATAATCTGGGAGGGAAAATGAACAGATAGTGTTTTATTTATAAACCACAATAAAAACACTTGATAATCAAAATAATTCGACAAAGGAAAACTAAAATCACAACAGGGATGAAGAGGACAAAGGATCGGAAAAGGAAGAGAGAGAGAGCGAGAGAGAGAGAGAGAGAAGGTATCGTACAACATGCTAGAACATTAAGATAATATTAATAATGTACTAACTCGTGGACATATGTTACCACAAGCTAAAAGCACAAATTTTCTATTGGTCTCCACTCTCCAGAACTGAGCAATGTTTCTTCCACTGGTGGGCCTTGTCGGAAAAATAATTTCGGTGCAGCCTGTTGTCGTAAACTTAGACATTTGTCGGGCAAAAACAGAACAGCATATATGGTTGACTAGCCTTGATCAAAATTCCCTCCCTTTGTTATAAGGCATTTCCTATACAAATATTTAAAGAAACAAAAGCAACCACCTAAAAGTCAGGCACCCGGTAACCCTAGACATGGAAAAGCATGTAGATTTGAACAACAAACTTCTACAGATATATAGAGTATACCATCTAACAGGAGCAACATAAAGTAAAATAAGCTTAAATAGGGGGAGGGGGTCTTCATGAGAAGAAAATTGGGTTTGCAAAGAATATGCTGTATTTCCCAACACCTGTTCCAAAAATATGAAACAAGTACAAAAACCTCAACAAACAACCATTTCCTTATTTCCTAATGCTCCAAAATTCCAATAATATGATGGAGAAGAACAAAAGTATAACATGAACAGCAACTAACAAAGCACAAATATGAAAGTAAAATACTTATACTAGAGCAACACCACATAGATAAAAGAGGATGACACAGAAAGAAGAGGAAAAAGATATTAAGAATCTTACTGCTGGATAAGTTGGCATGTACAAGACCGCCGATGTTGTCCAATTATCATGCTGCCCATACTGCATCCGATTAGAGTTAGACTTCCAGTACCAAAACAGAAGTAAGTATTGTAGGCAAGAGTCACCAAGAAAGCAATATATAACAAACCTGAGGTCCGTGTGGATGATAGTATGGCTGAGGCACTGGTGCAGCCTGTGGATTGAACATAACAGGCCGGTGAGTAGGAAACGAAGGTCCAATCTGCAAAAGCACATAGCCACCGTAAAATAAATTCAGCAGCAGAGAAATCAGAAAATTATAATTTCAGCAATATTAGTCACAAACCATAAGCAAGATATTTGATGGATAAAGCATCCCTGTTTCTCAGTTAATAGCTGTGAAGTTTTAATTTTAAATCTATCCAAGCAAAGAGCTTGCTCTTCCTTTCCTTTCTTTCAGTATATTCCTTTGTACGAAGGATTCCCTAAGGAGAACTTCTAGAACTGCTACTCTATTATTAACTAGTATCTCTCATGTGCGATGCATGGGAGCTTTGTATATGTAATACTTTTCAGGGTTAACTGCTAAAAAGTTCATCAATTCTAATTTTAAACATATTTTCTAAATTTAATATAATAACATCTCTGCTTAGGTGGACATACAATTTTATGCTGATACACATAGTTATATTTTATCACTGCACAAGTAAGTTTATAAACGAACGTATTGTGATATGAGTAGACTTGCCCATTATTTTGTTATTTTATTGTTTAGCACTTTGAGAATTATAAAATATAGTTGAAGTTTTTGATAATGCTATAAACAACATTTGTAGAGATATCTAAAACTATCAATTTACTGATGCAGTAGAATTTTTTATTGATTTAGTTATATTATCTAGAAAATATGAAGAATAATGCTATACAACATTTCTAATTCAATCCTTGCATGGAACTTTAAATGAAGTATAAATAACTAAAGAATATCATAAAATTATTATATGTTTTAGAAAATTTGTATGCAGAGTCGTACTGAATGTGACATCAACATCATCTTTTTACATTTTATTGTATTCTCAAACTACTATGCCTTGTAAATCTCAAAACATCAACATACAACTAACTGTGTGTTAGGGATACAAACAAGGAGCCCTAACTCTCCCCAAAACCATGGTTATAGGGAAATGATTGACACTCACTTATATACCACTCACACTTTATGTGTAGTCGATGGGATATCCCACATCATAACAATACCTTCCCTTCAGAACCTGACGCCACGGACGGCCAACTCCGAAGTCCTCCCACCAGCTGGGTCGTGCGGGCCCACCAGTTGCTGGCCCACCCACGACTCCATTGCTGTGATACAGTGCTGGGCCCACCCGGAACTATTCCCGGCCCACCCGTTTCGGCCAATCAACGGGTCGCCTTCCGCAGACCGATCCAGGTCGGACCATTGTTAGGGATACAAACAAGGAGCCCTAACTCCCAAAACCATGGTTATAGGAAAGGATTGACACTCACTTATATACCACTCCACACTTTAATGTGTAGTCGATGGGATATCCCACATCATAACACCGTATAATATACATTTTTAGAAATAAACATCATGTTCATTTGGTGGATAACTAACTAAATTAAATAAAACAAGCACATCACACATGGGCAAGACCAGGGAACTACATCTCCAAAGAGAGCGGAGGAACAATTATAATACATTAACGTGATTCGAACTTGACAAGCAAGAAAGTGATAGCAACATTCTTGAAATCAATAACTAAGACTTTTGTAGACCAACAAATTGTCACATATACATCTGCATCATATAACAATACCTATCAAACATATTTAATTATAATGTAATAAAATTAATCAAGTAGTTAGTAGTATTTGTAATAATTTTTGCCATATGTATCTCCGACGACTATTTAATCGGTCAATTCAGTTAATTTCATAAATTCAAGTTTAATATATGAAGAAAATGTAGAATTTTTTGACATAAAATAAATTTAAACAATTTGAAAATGTTAGTACCGAATAGTCATTTTCTGAAAATTCTGTTATCTTCTCTTTCTTTCTGTACTATTTCTTTGTATGATGGATTCCTAAGGAGAACTGCAACTTCTAGAACAGCTACCTAATTATTACTAGGTTGGACTAGCTGCAACTTCTAGAACAGCTACCTAATTATTAATAGGTTGGACTAGCATCTAGGAATCCAAATACTATGGAGACAATATACACCGCTTTCAACAATATGTCAATATGCAGAGGAAGCATGCTAGTCAAGTTGAAGAAGAAGGTACAATATTTGCACAGCATATGATGAAATCATGAAACTAACCAGCAATAGGAAATCTCATACTCACCCCAATATTAACAGGCATCCCATGCATCTGAGCCATTGGTGCCACATTAGTTGGATAGTAGAACGGACCATCAGCAACTGGAGAGAAGGCCTTATAGGCGAATGAGATGGGTGAAACTCTTCGATCTGGATTTAACTTAAATTCTACCAAACAATAAGAGGATCAAGAAGAGAATCAGACTATTTGCAAAACGCAACTACCTTAGAAGTCACTAAATTTCACAAGAGGGGATCTCTCCCACCTTAGCATATGGATTCAGAGATGACTCTCTGAGGACAAGGAACCAACAGATGAACTAGATGACAATCCTCGGCTAGCAGAAGTTGAAGCAGCACCTCCACGATCGGAAGTAGATGATGCATAATTATTGGGCCGGCAACAGAATTTGCCACCCTTGAGTTTTGGGAGGCATTGCGCTCTGATAGCTCTAGTAGAGGTCACCTTTCTCTCCTTTGATGATACATGTGATAGATCAGTAACTGTAGCATTTCGAGACAAGGCAGCCTTATTAGAGCTATCTTTCTTTAAATCTGGGTCTGCCAACATAACTACTGATGAAAGCTGAATGCAACCTACGAGATTACTACAACAGAACAAAGAAAATAGATTCTACAGTGCCACAAATTAGAGGGATAAAATACTGAGGGCAAAATAAAAACACATTTCAATAATCTCGAGGAGCCCTAAAGGATCTTATCCTGTTGCATTCCACCAATCCATGATGCCCAAATAGACAGTATAGTATGTGGGCAAGGTCAGGATTTTTCTTCATTAGAACACAAGGACAGTGATCTTTCAACTGTATAAAGACAAGGTAACCGCTTTCAGGACAAGCCCAGAAGAGGACAGATAACAGAAAAGTCTTTCCCACCAGGAAAGAAAAGAAAACATAATATCTATTTTATTGACTCCTTACTTTCAAATAAGTAAAGAGAACTGAGTAAAGATAACCTCCAGAAGATTATTTTGACAAATAAACAAAACTATGCACAAACAGGATTAGTAAGACAATTTACTCACCCTCAGCCTTCAGTGCTCCACCTCGATCAAGCGACTGCAGGAAAAAGAACTGGTTGTAAGATTATCACCACTTTCAACAGTCATGAATAGGAGACAACTTCAGAGCAGTAAACAAGCACTAACCTTTGGCTTATCTTTATCATCCTGAACACTACTACTTTCAGCATGTCCAGTATATTGGTTGTCAAGAATCTGAATGAAAAATAATCCCACTTATCCACTTAGAGAGATTCTTGGACATGATAGGGTAACTTGTCATCTCAGAGTTTACAATCAAGTATATATGAATCAGTTTATGCAATAAGCTCAACCAGATTATACCATTATACCACAACAAATGAATATCAGAAATCAGAAACAAAACCTGCTTGCATATATCCCAGAGGATTCTTTAGAAACTGTTCAGTCAAAATCTGTCTGCCATGATCCTCGGAACCTGAATGGTGCACATTCCTGCTAGTGGACAGAAGATTGCACTCTCCCTACAGCCACAAAAGCAGGTAGTGATAAAACATGTATTTTCAGTGTAAATAAGCCGTTAACAAATAAGTTCAACAGATGCAAGAAAAAGATGAGATAAAGCTAATTGAAATTTTGAAAACAGAAGAGAGAGCAAGACGAAGACAACTGAAGAAAGCCTGAACCATACTAAAAAATAGCATAATAAGTAGCACAAGTCATAACGGTTTTTTAAGGTGAATGGGTGCCAATATCTTTCAATGCAGAGTCATGCACACATTTAACTCACCAACCACTATATGAGCAGACAAAATATATTATAAGGCCAAGAAAAAGAAACAGTGGATAACTTTGAGATGAATCTAGCATTATTTGGCGGTTGTTACTTTTCACCCAGCAAACATTCGGAACTGAAAAAAAAAAAAGCAACACAAGGTTTTGGAAGTAACAGAAAGAGCAAACAGATAAAATTAGGAAATGATACTAACATTTCTAACCTCCAACTAGATGGCATGACAATGAGGAAAAGCTACTTCCTAATAGGAAAAGAGATTACCAATGCTGAAAATCTTGATTGCGTTTGATTCCCATCACTACTTTTCCCAGGAAACATCATCGGAGGTTTTCCAGTAACAGATCCCAAGGTATCACCAAATGTTTCATCATTTCGTGAATCCAGTAATATGTCCTCAATCCCATCATATCCACTGTCATCGAATGGCCGGAAGACTGAGGAGAACCGTTTCTTCATCAATTTCTGCATTTCCGCAAGTTGAATACCTTTCCTATTGAAATGATATGATTTAAGATGAAGGAAACAGAAATGTGGCTAAGAAAACAAAAATTACAAGGTCAGTAATCAAATCTTCAGCTAACCTCTGCTAAATGAAGATCATGGGTATCGTCATCCTCAATCTCTAGCTATCCGATAGCTTCTTTCTCCATTCTCTCATTTGAGGACCTTTTCAAGCTTTGTTGTGTAAAGTTCCTCGTTAAAGGTGCTCTTTACTCCGAATAAAGTTGCATTTGCTTCAAATTGATCCCAACCCTGATAGGCAAAGAAAGGTATTGGATTGTCAAACAGCACCAAATTAAAAAGATGCTCAGTACCAAATCAAAGATCTTTGTTATTGAAAAATATTCTTGCAAACAGTTAAATAATATTAGATATTATGTGCCAACTAATTCATTGCTGACTCTGAAAATACTATGTAGGTCAAAATAATATGCTACAAGCACTTGGAAATTAATATTGCAGGCACTATCATAAGTAGTCATATATGCTTACTATATCAAAAATTCTGAGAAGAAATGTGATTCTCCAACCTTTTCCAAGGGCTATCAAATATGTTATCAAGATCAGGAAACTTGGACTTTCATCAGGGATCCAGCCCATTCTCTCCCCATCTCAACATGCCGGACTGTGATATACAGGAATCTGTTAATAGCTCTTGCTTCCTTTCATACTGCACCTCATTTGATAGTCCATCCCTTGTTAGAGGCACTCCTGTTCCAGTCCAATAGAGCAGCCACTTAATCACCACTTTGGAGCTTACACTTATCAATTCATGTCGGTGATAAAACGTAAATTGGCATCAATAATATAATATGACAGGCAGGAAACACTATCATACCTTTGCTATCAATTGTATAAGATCGTTAGCTGGTATAATCAATGTCTTAGAAGAATGCTTGTTAAGAGAATCTGAAATATTTTCTGTCCTTGAGAACCATCTTTAATCAAGTGAGCCATCTTCAGAACAATTCCTGCACCAGAAGGGGCATCTAGTTAATAGAAAGTGCATTCTAATATCCATGCATAGTTCAATAAAGGTTCATTAAGCCAGAGTATTTTCTACACAAAACATTTTTGCAACATACCAAAATCCTCTGCATTTGTTGCATGAAATATTCCAGAAAACACAGATCCATCCATCAACTGGACTTCCACTTGATGTCCAATGAGGCATGCAGTTAAATATGTCAGTCGATCACGTGAAGGTGATCCAAGTACCCTCCTTTACCTAAAATCAAATAAGTTAGAATGGCTAGTAAATATATATTTTATAGACATCAAAACTAGAAAGATTACCAAAATTAGTCCTGCTATGATTTGTTTTCCGGTCTGGAACTTACTGTCAGACCTAGCTGCAGGATCTTTTCAACTTTACGGCAACCATATCCATTAGCAGAAGATCTGGCTGAACAACTTGCTGCATATTCATCTTTAAAGACGAGCTCAAGAATAGGCAGATGACTCAACCCCTGGTTCAGGAAATAACTCAAAAGGTAACAAGTTGTAGAAACAGAAAGTCTTGACAAGGAACAAATTGAAAGGATAATAAGATAAACAGAGTGCATGAGGTTAACCAAATTTCCTACAACACAAACCTCTCATAGAGATGCAGTAAAAGGTGACAAGAAATTTTTAGCAATTAAATCTGGCCAAAATTCAGATGCCCTAAGAGCATGTACCATGATTTCCGCTAGAGCAACTAGGCTACAGACAGTCTATTGGTATCAATATCCATCAGCTATGTTTAAACAATCGAAACAAGATTTTGAGCCTGTGCATTCCAAGTTCAGCAAAAGGTTTCAAACATAATCGAATCTAGATCATTGCAATAAGGATGATAAGAAGTGAGAATGACTACATGTCAATTAAAAATATAAATCTTATACCTACTGCACAAGATCGACAAATCAGCAATCACTGAGAAACTCCAGCATAAGTGCATAAACCCAAACTACGACATTATCAGAACTCACCCCAAGTGTTTACTCACAAAAACCAATAGGGACACAAAATTCCTATTTACTCTGCTGATAATCATATCAAAATTTGTATGGGTGGGCATGTTTCATTACAAATAGCTCAATCTCAATATATTACAATTGCACTACTCAATTTTAGGAAGCACGGAACGGAGTAACTTAAAATTTATTCTAATAGAAGATCCAACTAATAACATTGTCAACAATAATAAAAAGCATCCAAGATCCAAGTAAAGAGAAAATAGTGAACATGCCATGGCAACACACATGTGCTTCTTGGGAGTGGATTCACGACATATACCCTAATTTAGCCTAATACTTACACACTGCAATCTTTAAAGTATTGTTGATGAACCAAAATTCTAGGATATGTCATCGCTTAGGAAATTTAGAGAGCTGAACATGAGCACCCAATATGGGTGTTCAATCAGACACTGACAAGATAAAGATAAATTGTGGTTTAAAAGAACCAAAATTGAGCTCAGAAATTACACAAATGCCAAGGTCCAGAGACTTTGCCTTATGAAAATATCTACAAAGATAGCAATACCCATGTACTACACTTGTCATAACATAATGGATCACGAGACGCAGCATAAATCCATGTAACCTGAAGATTATAAAATTTTACGCTAATATCATTCCAGTAGTAACCACATGAAATTAACAAAGATCCAAACTTGATTTTGGGATGTCCATTTCCCAAGTAATTATTCAATAATCTAACTACTAATCAATCAAGCGGACATCCCTAAAGTCCGCTCCAGCATGACATGCACAGAAAAACACAAAACCATAGAATATTCAATTAAAATTTACAAGAGCTTGAAGTGTCTCGATGAGACCCCGACATAAAAAGAAATCTAAAGAAAGACAGGCACCAAACGATTAATGACAAATAAGCACCTATCTGCTGCACCACGAACTTGAATTAAGGTACTTCAACTCCTAACAACAGCCAAATCAGAGATTCAGAAGAAACCAGTAGAACAGCGTTTCCTAGCACCCCGAAATCCAATGATAAAACGAGCTAAATTTAATAAACGAAGCACACAAGCTACCCAAGTTTAGCACATTGAACAAACACATACCAAATACATTGCAAATTCACCGCAATTATACTCACTAACGCCACTTAATCAAGGTTCAACAACCAAAAGGCGTCAATCAACCAAGCAGACCTTCAAAACCCAGGAAAAATCCTCCTCGAAAACCCTATGATCCGAACAATTAAATCAACACATAAGACCTGCGATTGCATGAGAGAGGGAGGAGATGCTCACCCGAAGAGAGAGGGGAGAGAAGATGCGATCTGAAAGCTAGGATCAGATCGGAGAAGGCGGCGTCGTTTTCGAGCTGAGGATTGGGATTACTGCCGGATCCGAATCAGAGTTGATGAACTAAATCAAAAGTTCAACAATGTTCGCCAATTATAATTGTGCGGGTTTTATTTGAGCTATTGACCCGACCCGGTTATATTTGGCTTAGTAATTTTTATTTTTTGTTTTGCTCCTTACTCTATATGTAAACGGAATTTATTTAGAGTGATTAATATAGCATTTGAATTTGGTTCGAATAAAATAAAAATAAAATTAGATTTATAGTCATGACAAACGTTTGTGATAATCTATTTGTATCTACATAAATATATATAGTCGTAAAAATAGTAAGTATGCTTCCCGCCATTCAACTTTCTGTAAATGTAACTAAATATAATTAAATACTACCATATTATCGATAAATATAATTAAATCTAAATATATTTATATATGCGGTGAATACATCCATATAACTGAAACTATAATTGTTTACAAAAATTATCCATATTATTGATAGATGATAGTTGAAATATAGTATAATATCCAGTAGAACTGTAATTTATAATGACGCCAAAATTAATATAATTAAGTAGCTCTATGAACTATTATCATCAAAACACCAATAGGACTAACAAATTGTTGGTCTTATTGACTATTTGGTGAAATAGTCCCACAGGCCAACCATTTGCTACTATAATTGATATTTTGCTATGTTCACTATAATTGACATTCCTACTTTACTGAGTATTATATAACGTCCGCCTTATTGATATTACAAATAAATAGTCAAAATTATCAAATTATATCCTAATATGACACTTTAGATTTGCATCAACAAAACCGTATTATGCACTTATAAGATGAAAGGTAGGCCAATGTGGCTCCATATGAATAAAATTTCAAATGATGTTATTTTGATTATTACAAATTAATATATTGTAAAAATGCAATTATAATTTGATCATCTTTCCCAACAGAGCACCATGTGTAGGTGCTTAAACGTATTGGTTATCGGTTAAGATAACCTAAACCAAAAAGTCGGTTATCGATAACCGATAACCGATTTTTTCGTGTTTGGTCATTGCTCCTTTCAAGTAATTTCGTTATTCGGGTATAATCGACAATCAAGGTTATACTGATTAACCAAATTAATTAATTAATTAATTTATTTATTTATTTATTTATTTAATTATTAGGTAAAATTATTTAATTTAATATTATATTTCGTAATATTTGAAATAATCTCGGTTAATTTCGGTTATTCTGGTTAATTCGTTATTTTCGTTAATTTTGATTTTTTATTTTTGTATTTTTTTTAAATTTAATTTTAATTTCGCTAACCATAACCGAACCGACTAATCAATCGGTTAACCGATTAACCGATTGGATTTCCCTATTCTATTTAAGTATTCGTTTGCTAACAAACCGAACCGAATCTCACCCCTAACCATTGTGTGTGCGCAGGTTGGTTCAAATCGAACTAATCTAGTCCATTGAATTCTCAAGATTTGGTGCAAATTATATGAAGATTTTATTTGTTTACTATTATTAATAAAAGAATAGTATATTTGTAATAAGATTAGACTTGAAACGGTTATAATTATCTAAAAGTGTTATCTCTCATCTTCCCTTTCCACTATTTCATATGTATATATTCTCTCATCTTCTTCCTCCTACACTTTGTAATTATTTATCTTCTTCCTCCTACACTTTGTAATTTTAAAATAATAAGTTTGCACATTTTCACATTAATTTGCAAGTCGAAAAACTCTATTTGCAATAAAAATTATATGTTTGCAGCATTTTCAAGGTACTCATCTTAAAATTCAATTTTTCTAATTAATAAGTGTCGCTTGCAACCTATCCTAAATCCTAAAAGAAAAGTTTTTATATAGTCATCCAAGTTAAGGAATGCTAAATTATAGCTACCAACATAAAATGTCAAATTATAGCCAACTATCATTTATCGACTATGTAATACCGAGAAATTAAAACTTTGATTTACTAATTTATTTAACTAAATCAGATTTGAATTTAGAGCGATTATTAAATTTTATAATCTGACGCTTCGATTTTATTTCTCGAGAAAATTTAAACGAATGTCAAGAACGAATACGCTTATAAATCGGTAGATATTTTTATATGGAATAAATGGTCTAGTCAAACCACATCATTTTATTCCTAATATTCCACTTACCCTACTTTACTCTACTTTTCCACATACTCATTTGTTCAACTTTCACAACATCATTACAAAATTCTACTCACATTTTTACTCTCAAACCTACATCCATTTCACTTAGCCTTCACAAACCATTTACATTTTCAAAAAGTGAAGAAGCAAACCATCTCCTACTACTAAACGGTAATCGCTCTTATCCTCTCATTTGTCTTGCAAATCTACAACAAACCGCATATCGGTTCTATATTACCCACTTCATCCAACTATAGTTTAATGCATTCAAAATATATGAGAAATAATAGCGCCTTCATAACAATAAATACAATCCACTTAGCTTGTAATCGACTCGGTTTATCAATCATAGAACCCATAAACTACCGCACAATCTTTAACATGGAGAAAGTTACAAACTTAGTAAACAAACCAAATGTACACATCTTGTTAGATCCGGACCGAGCCACTGAGGCTCTGCCATTAACCAACGGGCAAGCAGCGGCGATCGAGCAAAGGCTACAGCGGTGCAGGCGTCTGGAGCGGCGGTCGGGCGGGCGAGACAACACGGCGTCGTCTGCGGCGATGCTCTTTTCGTGCGTGCGGCGGGCGGTGATAATCTTGGCTGTTGTGAGTCATCGGTAGATCGAAGGGAATGGGTGTTCGATTTTTAAGATTTGTGTGTGTGCGTTGAGTTGTGAGTCTTTGTGAGAAGATAGATGAGTGATAGATGATGGAAATGGCCGGCGAAAGCGATGAAGCGACCATGGTATCGTCGGCGCCGTGACTTCATGGGAGGCGATGGCGGCGAGATGGAGGAATGAGAGGCGATTGTGTATGCTGTACACGGTGAAAGGAGGAAGAAAAGAGTGGGGGACGCGCCGCGCTACGTGCCGAACGATGAATTGGCGGACATGGGCGGCGATGGTGTAGTGTGTGTTCACCGTGAGTGTGAGGAAGAGAGAGAGTATCGGGGAGGTGGCTAGGGTTCCTAGTTTTAGGTTGGTTTATTTTTAGCCTTATTCTTTGGGCCCGATAGATGGGCTTTTGAATTATAATTATGTTGGGCCAAATGGGATGGGCGATTTAATATGGTGTTGGTGATAAGATTTTAAATCTTAAGTCTTGAAAATGGCCTGTTCATTGGGAGAAGATAAAGGTATCGGGCCTTGATATGTATTAAATAGATGGGCTCGGAAATTAATGTGATATATGGGCGAAAATTTGAGAATGGGCTAGTGTTAGAGACTTTTAATAAAAGATATAATGGCTATTTGAATCTAATTGGATTACTTTCTTGTGAGTGAAATAAATTGTGTTTGGACCTTATTGTGGGCCGACAATTTATTGATGGCTTAGTTATGTTTATTCAGGTGGGCATGGAATAATATTTATATGGCTACGGAATTAAATGATTGAAATGGCATTTAGAATAAATTACTATGAGCTTTTAAATTAAAATGATATGGACTCTTGAATTAAATTGAGGATGGTGAAACTTATTTTAAATGTTGGACTAAGTATATAAATGAATAATGGACTTGAATTAATTACTTCTAGAATCCATTAAATTAATTTAAGGTTGAATTAATTCCATATTAATTAAATATGAGAATTAATTTTAGTAATTAAATTTTGAGATTAATTAATTAACTAAATAATAATCTAAATATAAATTATTTAGAGTGATTAAATTCATGGGATTGAATATGTCTAATTTGAAATGGAATAACATAATTAATTAATTATGTTAAGGGATAATTGAATTATTGGATTTGTAACGAGAGAACCTTATGTAATTTGTTACAAATGTGTGATTGAAATAAATCCTAATTAATGGATATCAAGATGAATTAAATTAATTTGATTGATTAATAATATATTATTAGACTTTTAATTGATCCATTTAATTAAGCTTTAATTATGGATCTATTTAATTAAATTAAATTTAATTAAATATTATTGATGTCAAGTAGATGCTTGAGAAATATTAGTAACTTTAATTAAGTAAACGTTTGCTAGATGATGATTGAATTAAGAAAATATTTCTTGATTGTATAGTATAAGTATGAGTTTCTACTGTTAGAATATGTGGGCGTGTGAGGCGAGAAACAGGCGAGAAAATGATAGTGATAAATGAGGTATTGGAGCTCAAAATCGTTGATGCGTTAACAACGATGAATATTAGTTATGAATTTAAGATTCATAAATAAATGCAACGACGTGGAGAAACATCGATGGAAGGAAGAATGCGCGTCGAAGTGTCATTTATCGTCATGGCGAGACGAACCTAATAGGCGATATATAGATTAGGTAAGTCGTATCGATATACGAAAATCCTAAAACCCGAAACTCTAATACTTAAAAGATATCGAGTTGTCGAATCTTAATGATCTTACCAAAGAAGCGAATGCGTGCTAAATTATATTTCTTCGTTGCTAGGTCCAAGCGTGGGCGTAAACGAGAACAACAGAGGATCGCTAGCGGTACTCGAAGAAGGACAATTCTTGAGGTGGGCTCTCTTGAAACAAAAATGATATGCATATCTATCTCAAAGACATGATTTCACAAAGCTTTATGAAATATTATCACATGAACTATTATTGACTCCCAAATGTTTTATGTTTTGTTGTGATCATATCGAGGTTGGTTAATACAACGAGGAATGAGAATTGATTGGTATATCAATGTGGTATGTGAATGAGTTGGTCCACCAACGTTAAAAGGGAACTTTCGGATCCGACTTAGTTAAGGACTAACTTGGATTGTGTACGTGTGTTGTGTGTTCGAGTTAGCTACCTCGACCGTCACGGCGACTATGTGTGGTGGCCACCTCCATAGTGCGCGAATGAATGGGTGAATGAATGAATGATCGATATGGTACAACGTGAATTAAATAGTCGGGCGGCTTTTTGATAAATGATAAAATGTTTGATAGGCATGAGTCTTTCAACTAAAATCCTCATATGCTATTGGGGCGGTTCAATAACTTTTATAAAGAAAATGTTTTCGACAATGAGTCCAGAGTACTTTTGTACTTAGCCACGCATCTCGTTTTTGATGTGCAAGTTGAGCAATGATTGATGATGGGTGCGAGGCGGTCTTGAGTGGTAGTAGTGTGTTGCTTTAATTGAAAGGATTTCTAGAACCATGAGCATGTCGTCATATACATGGTCACGTGTTTATTCTTTGCTTAACTCGATATTGTTTGGTATCTTTTGATTATGAATGCTTTTATATCGTATTGAACTTGAGGTCGTACTCGTTCTGAATTGCATACTGATTGGGTTATATTTGAACCTTGAACCTTTTGGTAAGTCCTTCGTGACTTGAGGTGGTATTGATACAACTTATTCCTTTCGGTCTATGCATTTATTCGCAATTGATTGGTTAATCGTATTGGTTTAAATATATATATATATATATATATATATATATATATATATATATTATTGCATTTATCATACCGGTGGCGATCCATATGATCCATACTTCTTGGAGAATCGGTCGTCTGAGACTATTATCACAAATAGTACCAATAAGTCCAACTATTTGGTTGGACCTACTATTGGTACTATTTGGCGATAATAATCCCAATAAGGCAATTAAGTTGGCTATAATTTGTCATTTTTATGTTGGTGGCTATAATTTGACATTCCTTAACTTGGATGGCTATATATGAATTTCCACAATCCTAAATATGTTTATTTGTAAATAATACACCTATTAATTGTAAAATTTGAGTTTCAAGATGAAAAACCTTTAAATTTTGCAAACATATAAGTTTTCATTGCAAATAGAGATTTTTGAACTGCAAATTGATGTGAAGATGAAAATCTATTACGTTAAAATTGTAAATACGTGGGGAGCAAAAAATGAGGAAGAGAATTAATGCGTATGACATAGGAAATGAGAGAAAATATATTAGATTAATTTAGTGAAACCCACAAAATTACAAGATAGAATATGATCATTAATTTAAGGTAAATAAAAAATGGAGGTGGGTTCTTATTCCTATCTTGGGGACTTGTATAATAAGTCACTCATATATATAAACTGATTTGTTATGGATTTTGATACATAAAATTTGATGGTTAAGATCAAAACTTACACCTCACATAGTTAATGACATATCATCAATTTCTTTAAATATTAAATTTAAAAATAAA
>JAODLM010000167.1:0-101817 GCA_036937905.1 Salvia rosmarinus
CATGTAGCACCCATGGTGCTATAACACTTCGAAGGAAGTCGGTCGTGAATTCGGTCGATGGGCGTAGCGTCAAGCATTATTGTGAGGCGAGGTCGGTCGCGAGAAGACCTCTACCACTTTGAAAGATGCGACCTCGGGTACCATGGGTCGCCATGGTGATCGGCGCTGGCGACTGATTGTACATATTGTTTATTCCTGCCTTCCTTGTTTGTTTTGGGTTTAAATAAATTGCTATAACATGATTAAAAGAAACTAGGTTGTTTTGGTAAATTGATATCTTGATGTTTGGATTGCGGTAGTGCGAGAAGATATTACGAGCACCGTGCTTATATATGCTCAAAGAGGTTTGCAACGGGAAGATAAAAGGGAAATTTTAGCGGGAATAGTGGTCGAGAAAGCGGGAATTAATTCTTAGCTATTTGGGTTAAAAAGCCGTCCATATTCTTAGCTTATATCCACAACTACTCAACTTCCTTTGCTCTTCCTTTCTTTGCTACATTGCTCTTACTACCCGTCATCTCCCAAAATCCTCATAGCGATCTCACCTCTGTCGATTCTCTCTCAGGAAATTTTCTTGCAACCATGGTCAATCTCGGGGAGCGAGCCGGGAAGTTTGTGAAGGTCCCAAATAATGATCCAAACCGCCCTTCATCGTATCGGACGAGGAATTATCACCAATGACCTCACAGATCGTCACCGTTTATTTCGCCGTTCCTCGATCTTCGTGGGACCTTGCGCTGCCTCGTCAAAAGGAAAGTTAGCGGAGGAGAAGGAAAAACTAAGGTTGCGAAGAAAGCGAACACAATTGCTACGCTTGAAAGCAAGGGTAGCTACACCTCCAAATCTAAGGCGGTCAATCTATTGAACATTCCTAAGTTTAAATGCGAGGCGGTTTTGAGCGATTTCGCGTCTAAAATTAAGAGCATTGTGGATGGAGAAGGGTTTCAGCGAGAATAAGGAAACTCCTATGTTCGTCGTGGGTGACTTCTCTAAGCGGATGGGCGAGTTCACGGCGATTCCGCCGCCACGATTCTGACCACAGTGAAAGAATTTTATGCTAATATCACTCCTCTGGCGGACGAGGAGGAGTATCGGCCGTGGTCGGGAGTAAGCCGGTAATCTATCTCTGAAACAATCAATGAGGTTGTATAGTGCGGATAACGCCGTGGATGATGAGTATTCGACAATGTTAAGAGAGCCCTCGGGTGATGACCTCGATGGCGCATTAAGGCTCTTGGCGGTAGAAGGAACAAAATGGGTTGTATCTACGCAAGGGCGTCGATCCATTAAGGCGTCGACATTAAAATTCGAAGCCCATGTGTGGCTCCATTTCATTAAGACGCGTCGCCCACTACCCATGACTCTTGATGTCGAGGCGGATCTGCTCTGCTGTGCATTTTCACGGGAGATCGGTTAATGTGGCGCGCTAATTTGGCGTGAGGTGGGCGTGCGAAGAAGAAGAAGAATGGAAGGTTATTTTCCTTCCACGATATCGACTATGCATAAAAGGCTGAGTCCCCTATGATGACAATGAAGACCGTAGCGGAGAAAGCTTTCATAGACATCAAGGCCACGGCCGCGTCGTCATGTTCGGGCCACTGACGACTTCTCAATGCCCTGACATCGCCGCTCTGCTTGAGCCATACGCTCCGGTCTGAGAGCACCTTATCCAACAATAGCGAGACATCTTTGAAATGTCTCTGGTGCAAGTCGACATCCTTATCTTTGCGTTCGGTTGCTTGCGAAGATGACATCAAGCGATTACGGGTGTCTTGCCATAGCGGGGACCGTGCATTAAGGGATTTCTTGGGATCGTCATCTTACGGACGGGCGCGTCTTTCGGATTTCCCAAAGCAGTTGTTCACTCCATGGCCAAATCCTGCGAGACCTTGATGAGGATTTCAAGGCGTACCGAGAAGCGAGCGAGTTCGGTGCATACCCGCCGCAAAGAAGGCGGTTCTAGTGGGGCTCGGTCGAATGAGCCCGCATCGCATTGCCGTGATGAGGAAGTCCTTCATCGACAACTTCACTGCTCTGCCTCTCCTCTTGCCTTGGGTCGTCCGATGCATAGGCTAGGCGTATCTCTCAACTCGATCCTTGGTTTTGTTTTGTTCTCGTTGTTCTTTTTGTCTTTTGTTTGTTTGTTGTTTGTGTTGTGCGTCCTTGTTGAAATTTGTTGTGATGTTTATAATGATGACTAAGGGTGATGCCGAGGTTGGCAAAGGCGCTTAATGATGATGTTTTCTTATTTTGTTTTGAAAAGGAAATCGTCTTGACTCGTTGTTTATCTAAGTTTGATCCTTATTTGTGTAAGGAGTACCTCGATGGTTTGGGTATTTGCATATTAGCTTTTATAAGAGTTAACCATTGCATAAGTAATCCTCGGTTGACCTACATTCTTGTCACAGTGCTATCTTCCATTTTGGTTGGAAGTTCCTTGAACAATTTACATGAGTATGTTAATATGGATAGGATGTAGGCCGTCTTTTGAATCGTTTGTGCCTTTCTTAGCCTACACGTATATCATGATTTCCTAGAGTCCCTTTTGAGCTTCTGACCTTTTCTTTTGAACAGCCATATAAAATTCCCCTGTACCCCTCTCATATATGTATCCATGATTCCCTTGACCTCGGGCAGAATTACTTAGAGTTCAGCTTATCACCGTATCTTACAAAGTAATCAATCTCCCAATTTTTGTTATAATGTTCCAACATTGGGGACAATGTTGAGTTTTAAGTTTGGGGGTGGAGAGGTAACCTCTTAAGGATAAGGGACAATATTATAATAGCGTTTCTTGTTTTACGCTAAAAAAAAAAAAAAAAAAAAAAAGGGAAAGAGTGCTGAGATTTTGTTTATGAAGCAGAAAAGGAATTAACCAAGAAAAAGGGAACAATCTCCTATAGGAAAGAAGAAGGGTAGTTATAAAGCATGTTGAGAGTAAGGATGCCCGGGTGTTTGCGAGCTACATTATCCCAAATAATCCTACCGTCACCCGAGCCCAACGTTATAAGCTTTATAAAGACCTACTGATTCATTATTGATATCACTCATGTTAAGCAAAGAGGGGGATGACTAAATTGAATTTGTGGAGACACAGGTGCACTTGATAATCAAGATATGGTCATATTAAGGAGAAGCCGAAGCATGGGAAGATTCATGTAAATGCTAATGCGCTTTGTACTGTTAATAATTGTAGTGTGATACTCTTACAAAATGAGGTGAGTAATTAGATTTACAACGAGAAGGAATGAATGATTCTTGTGTTTGAAATTTTTGGTGAAAGCGAGTATTCTTAGTTGATTAAGCTATCACCTCATTTGTTGTTATGAGCATCTGTTTGTATTACATTTGTTTTGTATCTTGTGGTAGAGCATCACTCGAGGGCGAGTAATGAACTAAGTTTGGGGTGTGATAACTCTTGTAAAGAGTTATTATAGGTCTTTAATGATAAAAGCCTCGGTTGTTGTATGTTACGCTTACTTTGTTTGTCCTTGTCTTGCTTGTGTTTCTCTTGTTTGCGTGTGTTTGTGTGAAGGATTGAGTCGATGAAAATAAAGGGTTTTAGTTGTTTTAGCGTTATTTATATAATTATAGCATGTTGCGGGAAGAGCGGCGCAAAGGCGAGGCCGAGCTCGTGAGCGAGCTTGACTTGATGTAAGAGGAAGGGCTGAGCAGTAATCTTTGAAAAATGCGGGGGCGGTCGGGCTACTAAGGCGAAGTCAGCGCCGGGAAAAGTGGCCTTGAGCTCAAAGTGGCGAGCTTGTAAGTGGAACCAAACTCAGGGAGAAAGAGAGTAGGGCCGAGCTCGCGTCCTTCCGAGCTCAAAGATTGAAAAGTTCACAAGTATGAAGGCGAAGGCGAGCTCGTGGCGAGGTCGGAGCTCGGGCGAAGCGAAGTGCGTGAGCTCGGGCGAAGTGTTCGAACTCCTCGATAAGATTGAAAGTGGGCGAGCTCGTGGCGGTCGAGCTCATGGCGGAAGTCGGCTCGCAAGTATGGATGAGCTCGTGTTCGAGAAAGTAAGGTCGGACTCATTGGCAAAGTAAAGCCCGTGGCGAGCCGAGCTCGAGTAAGCGAAATCCGAGCCGTGCTTACGGAAGGGCAGTAGCATGGAAAGTGGGGTTAATTCTCGAAGAAGAAATCGGTGGGACCACGGCCACGTGGCGGTGGCTCTGACGGTGAAAGAGACACGTGCTCTGCATCTGGCGAGCTAGCGAAAAAAAAAGGATCGAGGAGCGAAGGCGCTGGCGGTGCCTGATCTGTACCTCGAAAAAGCGCATGAGGTTGTTATGGAGGTTGTTATTAAAGGGAGTTGGCAACAATCGGAAGGGGATTACGGATATCGACATTTTGGAGAGTTGCGGAGGATAGAGAACATCACGGAGTAAGGAAGAAGGTGCGAATTCTTGGAGAGGAAGTCATCGGAAGAGGCGGCGATCGAGCTTACCTGATTCCGATAACTAATTTCTTTATCTTTTCTTAAACCTTGTTGTCTGTTATGGTTGTTGCTTATTTCAATGTTGTTAAACGACTCGCTATGAGCTAAACCTTTATGACTTGATTTTTGAGGAAACCCATGCTCGCGTGTGTGAGTTCTCACGCTTGTCTTGCTAAATCACTATTGTTTTATTGGGGTTGTTTTATCTCACTTGTGATTGATCACCATTAGTCGGATCGTAGTTCTATAATTCTTTGGGAAGTTGTTATAGAATGGAAAACAATAAAGCGACGTAAGAACATGATTTTAATGTTATGTGTGTGAATAGCATAGGAATATGCATTTACCTTGCGTGGCAAATATGAATGGATTAGTAATGATATTCTAAGAGCGATTCGATATAGGAATATATGAATTTGGATCTATAGAATATAATCTTAGATTTGGAAAAATACTAAGAATCGAAGAAGTTCATGTCATAGTGATAATGCAAGATAATCTTTGTAGCAATATTTAGAAAAGAGCATGGGTGGAATCGAGAAATCAAGTCATTTCTCTACCTTGATAACGGTAATCTCCTCGTTGTCTATGTCACATCCCTTCTTGCGTGCGAAGTCGTTTTAATTCGGTTCGCTTGGTGTTATATTCTAGTTCGTATCGGTTCGTCCATCTCACTTATTTTGCAAAATTACAATCTCGTGATTTAAAGTGCATTCCACGTGGATTCGATCTCGGAATACTTCCGTGTATTACTTGTTGATTACGTGCACTTGCGTATAGTATATTCACATCAAAAGAAATATTTGACAACAAAGATGCATGATGTCCATTTCCATGGGTTGATTGAAAATATTATGGAAGTTTTATGGATGACTTTTTCCGTGTTTGGCTCTTCGTTCGACCATTGTCTCCATGTCTGTCACAAGTGCTACAAAGATGTGAGAGGCGAATCTTGTTCTCGATTGGGAGAAGTGCCATTTCATGGTAAAGAAGGTGTGGTGCTTGGCCACAAAGTCTCGACGAAGGTTTGGAAGTGGATCGGGCAAAGATAGTAGCAATCGAAACTACCTCCTCCCACAAATGTCAAAACCGTGAGGAGTTTTCTCGGTCATGCGGGCTTCTATAGAAGATTCATCAAGGACTTCTGCGCAATCACGAAGCCGTTGTGTGGACTACTAGAAAGATACAAAGTTCGTGTTCACGGTGAGTGTTTGGGGCGTTTGAGAAATTGAAGCTAGCCACGATATCGACCAGTTTTGGTATCACAGTTAGGTCAACCATTCGAGTTGATGTGCGATGCTAGTGATTGGGCGGTAGGAGTTGTGTTGGGGCGAGGAAAGCGAGACAAGCTTTTCGAGTCGTCTATTATGCAAGTAAGGCAGCTCGACTCGGCTCGAATGAACTACACCACTCTTGAGAAGGAATTACTTGTTGTGGTCATGCTTTTGATAAGTTTATACCTTATTTGGTGGGCACCCACCATTATTCTGTGATCATGCCGCCATCCGTCCTCGTTCGCGAAGACTCGAAGCCACGATTGGTGAGATGGATCCTTCTCGCATTCAAGAATTCGACATGGAGATCAAAGATAGAAAAGGCTGCGAGAATGTGGTTGCCGACCACTTATCGAGATTAGAGAAGCCGGTCGAAGGAGAGGATAAGAAGATTGGGATCAGGAGAACTTCGAGACTAGCACATCTTGAGCATCATTGATCACACACCATGGTATGTCGATTTTGTAAATTACTTGGTGATTGGGTTTTACCTCCATCGTGCGATCCTCGTCGAGAAAAAGTTTCTCCACGATGTCAAGTTTTATTATTGGGATGATCCCGTCTTTACCGCCGATGTGCCGATGGTGCGATACGTCGTTGTGTTCCCAAGGAGAATGGGAGAACATAATCCACGAGTGCCATTGTTCTTTAAATGGAGGACATTTTGCGTGACGAGGCGGCGGCAAGGTTTGCGAAAGTGGATTCTATTGGCCTTGGATCTTGAGGATTGCCAATCGTTTATCAAGAGTTGTGACCGTTGTCAAAGAATGGGAAGCGTTACTAAGAAAGGCGAGATGCCACAGAATACCATCATGGAAGTGGACTATTTGGCGTATGAGGATCGACTTTATGGGTCCGTTCCCGTGTCTTGTGGTTACACATACATCTTACTCGTGTGGAGTATGTTTCCCAATGGGTGAGGCGATTCCCATTTGCCACGAGCGACTCAAGGTAGTGATCAAGTTTCTCCACAAGAATATTCGACTCGATTTGGAGTGCGAGGCGTTGATCGGCGATGGAGGTCGCGTTCAATAATAAGTGGCTAGGCGATGTCCTAGCTAAATATGGCGTGAAGCGTAGAGTCACCTCCCATATCATCCATAGCGAATGGGCAAGTGAACTCGCCAATCGAGAGATAAAGCAAATTTTGGAGAAGTCGGTTGTGAATAGGAAAGATTGGGCAAGCAATTGGATGATTCTCTTTGGAGCTGCGGATACGCTTCAAAAGCTCCGGTAATTATCTCCATATCAAATGGTATTTGGTAAATCTTGCCATTTACCGGTTGAATTGAACACAAAGCTTATTGAGACTCTGAGGAGAATCAATATGGATTTCAAAGAGGCGGTTTGATGAAAGTGAACAATTGTTGGAACTTGATGAGTGGAGGAATGAAGCTTTTGAAAATTCCGGATATCTGAGGAAAGAGCTCGGAAATTCTCGACCTTCACATTCGTTCCAAAGTTTGCTACGGGTAATGAGATTTTACTTTACAATGCTCGACTCAGTCTCTTCCGGAAAGCTTAAGTCGAGATGGTGAGGGCGTGCCTTTGTCACTGAGCTCACACCAATGGGAGTTATGAATTGCTAGACTCGGTGGAAATATTTTCAAGGTGAGCGACCAATACCTCAAATCTACTTGAGTCACACTTGACCGAGAAGTCAGGTGACCAAGCTCAGCGAACCATAATGAGAGGTAACGTCGAGCTAGCGACGATAACTCTAGCAGCATGGTTGGGAGGTAACCCAACAGTTTTACATGCTTTTTGTTTTATCGTTTTTGTTTGTTTTTTTTTCGTTGTTTGTGTCGTGTCTCGTTGGTCTTTTTTAGTCCCAAGGTATTTAATGGCTTTATTTAAAAAAAAAAAAGCTTACATAGCGACCACCCTCGCGACTGATAAACGCGCATTTTACACGTTTATTGTTGATATTTAAAGATGAATTTAGATCTATAAACGGCGTTTATATCTTGGATCTCAATGATTTTAGCTATTTTGGAAGATCTTGCTCTTGGGGTTTCTCTTTGGTGTTTTGTAGGCTTTTCGGTGATAATCAATGCCTGAGGCATAAAAGTAACCAAAGATGATGAAATGGATATGACAAGTATGGATGTGAAAAGTTTATAATGTTAAGAGCATCTCGATAGGAGTCCATAGGCGCAAGCGGATCGCAATCGGAGTTGGACGCGCGAGAGGCAGGCCGAAATAGTGAAGTCGCGAGGAGCAGTGACCGAGCTCGAGCCGCGAAATCGCCAGAACGCCCGAACCTCGCGACCGAGCTCGCGGCCATGAGCCCGGCCCGAGGCGAGGCGGAACCCCAAAATTAGGGTTTCAGCCCTAATCTATAAATAGGGCTTCACCCTCACGCCCCCAGCGTACCCAGACCTATTTTGCGTTTTCCTCGGTTTTCATAGTTTTCCATTTATTTTCGTTCTAGCTTTGATTTAGATTAATTCTAGTATTAGTTTTCCATCATTACGCAATTGTTCTACGCATTGTTATCGATTCGAACGTTTCGTCCGAAGAATTCCACCGTTTTCCGGTTTTCCGTTGGCGTTGGGATTTGAACCAACGATTGTTCTTGACGCCACCCCTACGGGTTATCAATTTAATTTACATTTTTATGATTATTTAGTACTTTATATCGTTAATTATGTCTAGCTAATTTACATTTCTAATCCTAGGGTTTGCATGATTCTATCCTATATGTTGTGATTCTCTTGTTGTTATTTACCTTCGGGTATTGATTCATGATTCTTGGTGCTTATTTATATGTGTTGATTTACGATCATTTTGATGCATATCATAGTTGCGATTAATTACGTAACTTTTTAATTGTCAATCGATCTTGAATGTATGATACGGATAAGCGCTTGAGTAAATGGCGAGATAGGAACATTCGTAGGAAGCATATTCTTTGTGATCTGTTTGGAGTTACTTGTTTTCACCTAGAGGCGTAACGATAATAGGAAAACTAGTAATCAAGCATAATTATAAATAGCGAAATTGTTGGTTATATCGTGATCTTCCATCTTATACGGATTAAAATTGGCTAATAGGAAATAGGATAAACATCGTTGTGGATAGGATTAATGCATCCCTAGGGTTAGTCTTTCTTATACATTTTATCATCCGTGATTTTATTGCTTTATTTTATATTTACGCATGGTTACCTTTGTTTTGGATTAAATTAAAAGCCATAAACCTCTCACCCAATTTACGTTGCGAATAATGATGAATTATTGTTGAATTAGCTTACGTGTTTGGATTGCAATCCACATGGATACGATACTCTTACCTTATACTTGGCGTTTTCGTGTTAGAAAAGTGAGCGATCAAATTTTAGGCGCCGTTGCGGGGATTATTAGATTGCATAGGAATAATTTGGCGATTTGGATTTATTAATTCAAGTTATATTATTATTTATTTATTGTTACGGTGAATTCTCTCTTTTCTCGGGTAGTTTATGCGTACAAGATCTCGGGGACCTCTGAAATATTACTAGATCCGAGATCGAAAGCTCTCAAAGGAGAAGAGGGCGAGAGAAGAGGCAGTGCAATGTGACTAATCCAGCAGGGGCATTCCTCCCGATCAGCTGCATGCATGTTAGGCGATTTCAGAGAGATCTGGCGCCGGATAAGCGAATATGGGACTCCTTGTCCCTACCCGAGGAGCGACCGCTGAATTTTATGTCGACCTCCTACGAACAGTTCAAGGAGGCGGATGGGGCCCTGCGTGGATGCAAACAATTTTGGTGAAGCCGTACGATCGGTATGGTCGAGGAGAAGCGGTTTGGGGGAGGAGTCACTTTGAAAACCGAATGCGCATCTGAGACCTTTTCGATATTTGTGACACCATCAAGCAGAATGGGGTGCCACAAGACACGATCCGGATCGCATGTTCGGTTTCTCATTGCTTGACCGGCGAAGGATTGGTTTAAGTTTGGACGAGCAGGCATTGACATGGGAGAAACTTTGCGAAGTTTCTCTCGAAATACTTTCCACCGTGAGCCTGAGAAGATCATCGCGAAATCTCCCATTTTGCCAAACCACGATGAATCACTATTCGAGGCATGGGAGAGATTCGGAGGTCTATTGAGGCGATGTCACGGCATGGATTCTCGAGGAGCAACAAATCACGCAGTTCTGGTGGGTGATATTTCGGACGAGGAGCATTGTGGATGCGTCGGCGGTGTTTATTGAACCGGCAGTAGGCGAGGCAAGCCGTATTAGAGGAGATGGGCGCCAGCAGCTATCAATAGCCAGCGGAGAGAGCAAGTGATTAAGCGACAGCTGTCGAGGCGATTCGAGATCTGACGGTGATGAAGCAATTCACTCTGTTGAGCGCGGATTGAGGCGGAGGACATACAATCTATAAATCAAAGGAACCGTCGAGGGAGAATCCGGTACAACCCGAACAAGAAATCACCCAAATTTCTCGTCGCCAACCCCAATAATTTTCAACGACCTCCGCGAGTTCTCGATTCGAATGGAGTGATTCAAGAGGCGAAGAAGCGAGTCTAGAGGACATGATCAGTGAGTTGGTTGTAAGCAACCAACAATTGGCAACGAACGAGTCGTTTATAAGCAACACAGGCGGAAGATTAATCATTTGGAGTCCTTTGTGCGGCTATGGGAAAGCATATGAAGATGTTGGAAAATCAGTTGGTCAAGTAGCCGTCTGAGTTGAATGCACTACAAAGGCGGGCGAATTTCCGAGTGTCTGAGGTGAACCCGAAAAATCAATGTTTCGCCATCGAGAGAGGTGGACAAGCTTACCCGAGCCATGCAGACAAGAAAATAAAGCTGAGCGAAACTTCGCTACCGAGCTCGCGACTTGAGCCCGATCGCGAGGCGAGTTTTCCCCAGGCTTCATGACAGAACGCGCCTGCGAGCGACCCATGAGCCGTCGGTTGGTCGCGCCCAGATTTGTTAGCGGCGACCCGCGCCATAAGCTCGAGCGAAGAAGGATTGCGTATGAGCGGGCGCCTCGCGACACCTTGATCATGAGGTCAACATGAAGAGCCTCAAAAATCTAATTCGCGCGTACACTCCTCCAGGTCCCATTTAAAGTCGACTAGTCGACTCGAAATATGATGAGGAGTTTGCTCGTTCAAAGAGATTTTCAAAAAGTTGAGATCAATTTACCTCTCTTTGAGCGTGTGAAACATGCAGGGATACATGAAATTTTTAAAGGCAACACTTGCAAGATAGAAGAAATTGGAAATTTGAAAAATTACCCTATCAGAAGAATGCGGTGTCGTCTTGCAGAGGAAGCTCCCTCTAAAGCAGAAGGATCCCGGAAGTTTTACGTTAGAATGCGAGATCGCCGAGCATACTTTTCCAAATGTGTTGTGCGACTGGGGCAAGCATCAATCGATGCCTTTGAGCGTTTTCAACCATTGCACCTAGGAAAGATGAAGCCGGCGAAGATCTCGCGATGATGGGCGGCGTGGTCGGTCACATATCCTAAAGGTATCGTCGAAGATGTGTTGGTAAGAATTCGGGACTTTGTTTTTCCTGCCGATTTTGTGATTTTAGATATTCCCGAATTCAAACAACAATCGCTAATCCTGAGCAGACCTTTTCTAGCAGCTGGTCGTGCTTTGATTGATGTGCTTGGGAAGGTAATCTCACGTTTCGTGTTAGCGATGAGGAGCTCGAATTTCCATATATGATGCCATCAAGCAACACGACGGTGGCCGGAAGATTGCTACTCGATCACATTTGCTTGCCGCTTTGCGTCAGCGGCTTAGAAAGTACTACTTGATCGACTAGCATGATGCAAGGAAGAAGTGGACTCGGCGTAAAAATCCGGTGATTCGTTCAAGCTTTGTGAAAGCCATTGTTGTGCCAATTGGTGATGCATTGTCAATGCCAAGTACAAGGGCAAATTGAAGTTTAGAAAGACCACGGTTGCCAAATCGCTTTGATTGATAAGAGGTAGCGTCGAGCTAGCGACGATAAATCCGACAACTGGTTTGAGGTAACCCAACATTTACATGCTTTATGTCTTTTGTTTTGTTTTCTTGTTTCGTTGTTTTCTTGTGTCTTGTTTGTTTGTTTTAAGTCCCAATGTATATCATCAATGGTGAGGATTCTATCGACCGCCGGAGTAGCGCAACATATGAGGTAGTGATAAAACAGATAAGAAAGTATATAGGTGTCTCGTTGGTCTTTTTTAGTCCCAAGGTATTTAATGGCTTTATTTAAAAAAAAAAAGCTTACCTAGCGACCACCCTCGCGACCGCGAGGAGTGGTCGCGAAAAAAAGGGCAGTAGCTGTTTTGGCTGCGAGAAAACAAGTGCATAGCACTTGGGCACACCTCGCGACCGAGCTCGCGACCGCGAGGCATGCCCCGACCCACACCCGGACGCGACCCGCATATTTTGCCTTCATTGTTTAACCCCCCCTCCCCCCATTTTTCACACACACATGCATTTTGTTGCAAACAACCCCTCTCAAGCACCCAACACCCTTTTTCTCAAATTTCTTGTGTTTTTGACGTCAAATCCACTCAAGGTATGCTACATTTACTTAATTCTTCTTAAATTTACGCTCTTTAGCATGATTTGGAGGCATTTTGTCCATATTATCTTCTTGTTGTGGATTATTGAATATTTGAGGAACTAGGGCTTCTATTGCAAAAATTTCTTGGTGTTTGAGCATGTTTGCTTCAATGTTAGGTCTATTGATGTTCTTAGATGCATATTATTGGTTTAATTTGCCTATATTGTTGAATTGGGTTGACAAATTTCGAAAAAAGCCCTAGTTTTTGCTGTCAGCGCGAACCTCGCGACCAGGATCACGACCGCGAGTCCGGCCACGAGCATCCGCACGCGTCCCTGCGTGAGCGCCCTCACGAACATCTCTTGCGGGGGAGAGTTGCTACCTCGTAACCTCCCTCGCGACCGCGAGGTTGGCCGCAAGGCAGCTCCTGAATTCTGTTTTCATGCGTTTTTGAATGTGTGTGCGTTTTCTCTCCCTCGTTTCACCTTGTTAGACCATATGTTAGTATAGGGGAGAAATTTTGCTAAGTTTAAGTTCGGGGGAGGTCTATATATTGCTATGGGTTGCCGTTTTCTTTCACTTTCCTTTTTAATAAGTACATGAGCTAACGTTGACTTATCTTTAGGTACATTATGTCGCGTGCTTCAGGCCACAAGCGAAAGGGCAAGGAGGTCGCCTCCTCTTCACATGATGAGCCACGAGATGCATTCGACCCGACACCTTTGGGGTGCGATTGCCAACTCCCTCGTCGATGGGCGGTGGAGGAGATTGGTGCGACTTCGGCACAAGCACTCACGATTTATGTGCATAGAGACATGCGAGCCATGGGGATAGCCAGCGATGTCACATGGCTAGGCGAGAAGGCGGTGCGTGATACATTATCACGCCAACTACGAAATACGGATCCTCACTCTGGAATTCACAGCCGACCGTCCGGTACATAAGACACAAAGGTCGGCGACTATATCACTTTCGAGATGGACAATGAGCGCATGACTCTCGGTGGATGGGCGAATATTATCATCAATGGTGATCACGAGGGTGATACGCCGAGATTTAGAGACCACGCCACAAAATATGTGGCCGTTATTCGTGGACACCACTCTCGGCGAGAACCCGTCTTAGGGCGCCTCGAGCGAAGGCGAGTTCCATAAGGAACCCAGCGGTGCGCTTCTTTCACCACGATCACCTTCGCGTCCATGGCGCAACAATGTCGGCCTGATCCTTTCACAGGGACAGGTCTTTTAATTGGAGTTGCGACTCGACATAAGATGCATGCCGGCATGTTCCTTGCACAGCACTTTCAGATGCAAACCGAGGTTTCGGGGAACGCAAGGATATGCATAGGGGGATTGAACGCAAGGATGGCCGCGAGAAATTGCCCAGATCGTTTCGAGCTGCGACCGAGCTCACGACATGAGCCCGACCACAGGCGTATTCTGGACCCAAAATTGGGGTTTCACCCTTTCCTATAAATAGGACTTCGCCCCCTCGCGCCCCCAACGTTACCCAACGCGAATTTAGACGTTTTTCCTCAGTTTTTCATTATTTTCCATTTATTTTCATTCTAGCTTTGATTTAGATTGATTCTAGCTTTAGTTTTCCATTATTCTACATTAGTTCTACACATTGTTAATGCTTTGGAACGATTTCGTCCGAAGGAATTTCATTGTTTTCCCGTTTTCCATTGAAGTTGGGATTTGAACCCAACGATTATTCTTCAGACGCTACATCATGGGTTTTATCAATTTAATTTCTGTTTTTATGATTATTTCGTATTTTATTCCGTTTATTATGTCTAGCTAATTTTCTGTTCTAATCCTAGGGTTTGCATGATTCTATCTTAAATGTTGTGATTCCTGCTATTGTTGTTTACCTTCCAGGCATTGATTCATGATTCTTGGTGCTTAATTATATGTGTTGATTTCGATCAATCTTGATGCATATCATAGTTCGATTAATTACTTAACGTTTTAATTGTCAATCGATCTTGAATGCATGATACGGATAAGCGCTTGAGTCATAAGCGAGAGAGGAACATTCGTAGGAAGCATATTCTTTGTGATCCTTTTGGGTTGCTTATTTTCCTCTAGAGCGTATGATTAATAGGGAAAATTAGTAATCAAGCTGCCACAATTGTCGTATGAAATTGTTGGTTACATATGTGATCTTCCATCTTATGCGGATTAAAATTGGTTAATAATAAGCAGGATAAACATACGTTGTGGGTAGGATTAGTGCATCCCTAGGGTTAGTCTTTCTAGATAGTTATCTCTTTGAGTTTTTATTGCTTTAGTTTACTTTCAAGTTGTTACCTTTGCTTTAGATTTAATATCTGAAGCCTTAAACCTGTTCAAACCAAATCTGTGCTTGGCGCCGTTGTCGGAGATTGTTAAGATCATATAGGAATAACTTGACAATTTGGAATTATTAATTCAAGTTGTATTTTTTTATTTTATTTTTTTTATTTCTTGCGGGCGATTTCCTTCTTTTCTCGGGTGGTTTATGTTCACAAGGTCCCAGGGACCTCCTGAACTACACTTAGAACTAGAAATCGAGAATTCCTAAAGGAGAAGAAGACGAGAAAGAAGAAGGAAAGCCATGGCGGCGAATCCGCATAACAGGGGCATTCCTCCCGAGCAAGCTGCACGTCCGCTAGCTGATTTTAAAAGATGCAGCGCCAGATGGCGAACATGGGACTCCTTGTCCCTGTTCCAGAGACGAGACCTCTGAACTACATGTACCGACCTCCCTTGAGCAATTCCAAGGAGGCGGATGGGGCTAAGTCAATCAAACAATTTTGGTGAAATCGTACGATCGGCATGGTTGAGGAGAACAATTTGGAGGAGGAGTCACGGAGAACCGAATGCATCTTGAGACATACCTCGATATTTGTGACACCATCAAGCGAATGGGGTGCCACAGACACAATCCGGATCGCGTGTTCGGATTCTCTTTCTGTGACCGAGCCAGATTGGTTCGAGCACGGACCATACAGGGATAGGCAGTTGGGAAACTTTGTGAGAAGTTTCTCTCGAAATATTTTCCACCGAAAGTCACGAAGATAATGGCGAGATCATGGTACGCCATCGATTATCAATGGCCAATGGAAGGCATGGGTGGTCAAGCATTGTTGTTGAGTGACTCGAGATCTGAAGATTTTATGAAGAAGTTCACTCTTTTGAAGAGCGGATCGAGACGAAGGATGTCGGCCATATCAATCGGAGGAATCATAGAATCGGGCATACCATCCGAACAATAGGAATCATCCTAATCTATCGTATGCTGACTCGATAATTTTCAACAACCTCGTGAGGGCTTATTTGTACAGAATGGTATGATTCGAGAGCCAAAAAGCGAGCATAGAGGAGTTGATCAGCGGTTGGTTGTAAGCAACCAACAGCGGCAATCTGGAGAACTTCGTTCATCGTAGCACTACTCGAGAAAGTTGCATATCGGAATCCACCATGACGACCATGGGCAAACACCGAAGATGATGGAGAACGGATCGGTCGAGATAGCTACACAGCAGAATGCCGACCAAAGGCGGGCCAATTTCCGAGTGTCTGAAAGTGAACCCTAAGAATCAGTGCTTTGCTATCCAGTTGAGAAGTGGAAAAGCGTACCAGAATGACCCGGGATGAAAAGAGGAAGAAGGTGGAAAGAATGAGCACCTCGCGACCGAGCTCGCGACCGCGAACCCGGCCGTGAGACATCACGCATCCAGAAATTTTGAGGAGCATGCGAGCAAGCCCGCGGTCGAAAGGAAGGATGAAGCGACCGCGAGAAATTAGGCAGAGAGTTCGGGGGGAAGGTTAGCGACCGAGCCCGCGACCGCGAGCCCGGTCGCGAAGAAAAAACTTGACGCTGCCCATACGCCTCGCGACCACCCTCGCGGTCGCGAGGATGGCCTGAGCAACTCGATAAAGGTGTATCCGGCGTATACCCTCCGATTACATTCCCGAGTCGATCGGCGAGCCCAAACATGATGATAGGCTGACCCGATTTTGAAATGTTCGAGAAGGTGAATATCAATATTCCCTTGCTAGATGCACTCAAAGATATGCCGGGGTACATGAAATTCCTCAAAGATGCCGTTACCAACAAGAAGAAGCTGAAGAAATTCGAGGCGATCAATGCATCTCAAGAGTGCGATCTTTGTCTTGCAAAAGAAGTTGCCCGAGCGAGAAAGATCGGCGACTTCTCTATACCTTGTGTAATTGGAGGGCATACCTTCTCAAGAGTTCTGTGCGACTTGGGGGCAAGCATCAACTTGATGCCGTTGTCCATATTTAATAAATGGGAGATTGGAGAATTGAAGCCTATTACGATTACTCTCCAAATGGCAGACGCATCAGTCACACGACCAAAAGGGATAGTGGAAGATGTGCTTATCAAAGTCAAAGTTTGTCTTCCAGTAGATTTTGAAGTTCTTGATATGCGGAGGATGGGAATCGCCTCTCATTATGGGAGACCGTTCTTAGCCACGATCGGGGCTCGATCGGCGTGCAAGAGGGTGATCTCACCTTCCGTGTGAACAAAGATGAGTTAACCATTTCGATCTATGATGCAATCACGAGATGATAACTCGACACATGAAGGCGCTATTCGATCACCACGACCACGCCCGGCCCGTTTTGAGCTCGGTGCAATAGACCGTCGAGCGAGCATGCTACAAAGAAGAGGGTGGACTCGGCACAAAAATCGAGTGAGTCGTTTACATTTGGAGGAAACCACTCTTACACTAAATGGTGGTCTATTGTCAATGCTAAGTACAAGGGCAAGAAAAAGTTTGGAAAGACCACAGTTGTCAAATCGCCCGATTGATGAGAGGTACCGTCGAGCTAGCGACGATAAATCTAGCACTGGTTGGGAGGTAACCCAAAATTTCTCCTTGAGATCTTGGAGTTGCTTATTTTCCTCTAGAGATGTAACAGTAATAAGGAAAATTAGTAATCAACTGCCACAATTGTCGTAACAGAAATTGTTGGTTACATATGTGATCTTCCATCTTGTCTGGATTAAAATTGGTTAATAATAAGCAGGATAAACATACGTTGTGGGTATGATTAGTGCATCCCTATGGTTAGTCTTTCTAGATAGTTATCTCTTTGAGTTTTTATTGCTTTAGTTTATTTTCAAGTTGTTACCTTTGCTTTGGATTTAATATCTGAAGCCTTAAACCTGTTCAAACCAAATCTGTGCTTGGATAATGATGAATTATTGTTGAGTTAGCTTCTGTGTTTTTTGTGTTACAATCCCTGCGGATACGATACTCTGCTTACCTTATACTTGCGCGTTTTTTGTGTTAGAAAAGTGAGCGATCAAATTTTGAAGGTGCTTGGAGTATATTTGAGTCACTTAGCCATATATTATCCTACCTTGACCAATGTGCCTACATTACAACCTATGAAAAATCCTTTTTGATCCTAATTTGAATGCATTTGATGTGGTGGAGATATTAGAGAAATGGCAAGCCTATGGTGAGATTTTACATTGCATTGATTATTGAGTGCATACACGTCCTTCAATTTCTTTATGAGTTGAGCGATCATAGCCTGATAACAAAATCCATGGCTATATCATCCCATTTCCATTCCGGTATGTCCAGCGGTTGTAAGGTTCCATACGACCACTGGTGGAGTGCTTTCACTTGTTGACACGTCAAACAACGTTCTACGAATGAAGCTACGTCTTGCTTCATTCCATCCCACCAAAATTTCTCCTTGAGATCTTGGTACATTTTCGTGCTTCCGGGGTGTGTGGTGTAACAAGTCTCATGGGCTTCTTTTAAGATCTCGCTCTTAAGCCATTCGTCTTCTGGAATACACACTCTCCCGTCTACAACAAAACATCATATGTTGCTTCTCTGAACTTTTTTGTGGTAGTTGTCCTTGATCTTGGCTCGTACTTCCTCCAGCTTCTTGCTCTTCCTCTGGGCTTCAAAGATTCGGGCTCTTAAGTTCGGGATTGCAATCAACGTTGCAATACAACGTTCTATCGTCTGAGACGGGTTCATGACCGATGTTCATCTTACGAAATTCCTTTATAAGTATCTCCTCATGATTGAGGTGATAAACAATTTTCTAACACGAAAGGTGTAAGTATAGGTAAGCGAGTATCGTATCCACGAGATTGTATCACGAAAACATAGAAGCTAGCTCAGCGATAATTCATCATTATCAAGCACGAATTTGGGTTGAAAGGTTTAAGGCTTCGGAAATTAATCCAAAGCAAAGGTAACCAAACAGAAATATAAAATAAAGCAATAAACTCACGGAAGATAACTATGAAGAAAGACTAACCCTAGGGATGCACCAATCCTATCCACAACGATGTTTATCCCGCTTATTATTGTCGTTTTAATCCGAGACAAGACGAAGATCACATATATAACCAACAACTTGATTCACGACAATTGCGGCGATTGATTACTAATTTTCCCTATCACGATTCGTCTAGAGGAAAATAAGCAACTCGAATGGATCACTAAGAATATGCTTCCTCGAATGTCCTATCTCGATTCGACTCGAGGCTTATTCGTATCATGCATTCAAGATCGATTGACAATTAATACGATTCGTCGTTAGCGGCAACTAGATATGCATCAAGATTGATCAAAATCAACACATATAAATAAGCACCATGAATCATGAATCGATGCGGAAGGTAAATAACAATAGCAGGAATCATAACATATAAGATCGAATCATGCAAACCTTAGGATTAGAGCGAAAACTAGTCAGACATAATAAACGGAATAAAATACGATTTAACCATAAAAATGGAAATTAAATATATAAAACCCGTGATGAGCGTGGATGAACAATGGTTGGTCTTGAATCGATCCCAAGCGAACGAGCGAAAAACAACGGAAAAGCGATCGGACAAAAGCGTTCCGATCGATAGCGAAGCGATAAACTAAACTAGAACAACGGAAAATCAATACTAGAATTAAACTAAATGAAGACTAAAGCTAAAGAATGGAAAAGCGAGGAAAAGCGAAGAAATTGAGCTCGGGGCGTATGGGGTCCGATGAGGCGCAAGCGGGCTTTGCCTGTTATAGAAAAGGTGGAAACCTAATTTTATCCTCTGCCGCGCCTACGCGATGGTCCTAGCGATCGCTAGGTATGTCTCGCAGCGTTCTTCTCGCTTCGCCACCTCCTTGCGCTTCGCATGGTACCTCGCGACGACTAGCGATCGCTAGCAATTCTGAGCAGTCGCGAGAAATCGCCCGGTGAGTTTTCTCGTGGCGGGCTTCGCTTCGCGAGGCACGAGGTGCGGCGGCTCTTCGGGTGTTCATTTGGTTTGCCTCGCGACCAGCCTAGCGACCGCTAGGCTGGTCGCTAGAAACTGGGCAGATTGCTATCTTGGTTCGTGCTTCGTTCCTTGCTTGATTTTTCAACACATAAACCTACAAAACACCAAAATAACACCCAAGAGCAGTATCTTCTAAAATAGATAAAACATTAAGAATCGATACATAGCGCACATTAAGCGAGCTAAACTCATCTTCAAATATCAACTATAAGCGTGTAAAATGCGCGTTTATCAAACCCCCAAACTTAAAGCATTGTTTGTCCTCAAACAAAACCAAAGCAGAAAGACACAACAAAAATATCACGGCGTAGCAAAGATGATAACCATTCTAGCCTCGAAACATATCAATGCTCAAAACATTAGTGCACATGACGGCGTTAGTCCACTCAACACAAACAACAATTTACGGCAAAACTCATTTAATTCAACCCTCACAAAGGCATGTGTGTAGAATATAGAGGATACACTCAAACTCATAAAAGAAATTAAGGGCGTGTATACACTCGGCGATCAATGCGATGCAACATCTTACCATAGGCTTGCCGTTTCTCTAATATCTCCTCCGCGTCATTATGTTCAAATTAGGATCAAAGAGGTCTTTTCATAGGTTGTAATGTAGGCACATTGGTTAAGGTAGGATAAAATATGGCTAAGTGACTCAAGAATATTCCAAGCACCCCATTTATACTTTTCGATACATATGGACTTTGTCCATTTTCTCTTCTTTTCAACGTGCTAAATCGGCGTTTAATGCCACGAAGGTACCTATACTTTGATTAAAGACCCTTTATGCTCAACACTCATAGTGAACTTAACATTTTCTTTTTCTTTTCTTTTGTAGAGCTTATAGGGTTTAACTTTCACAACAAAGGTACTATTCTTCACCACGGATGTATTTTCTAAAAGAAGCGTTTCTCGTCATAACTACATCAAAATTTCAACCCCTTTTGATTCCCATATCCATCCTCACCTCCTATCATCCGGTTAATCGAAAGAAAAAGTCTAATAAAGGCTCAAAGAAGGCGACAAATGGTATATATTATCGGGTTAGTGTTTGGGTGAATATGTGGTTAACAAAGATGGCCTTTTATCCTTTCCAAATTCGAAACACATATTGCAGTCTCGACACAGAAACACGGCAAGTTCTAGAAGATAATCACATGCACGATATCACACAATTAACAGAAACTGTATCAAGATATGTATACAGTGAAGCTCAAGTCTCACAGGATAAGCAAATGGTGAAAAATAACAAGCCTAAGCCATCTCACGTCATTCATGCGTCATTTTCTAACATATCATGTGCACTATCATTAAATTTCACAAAAATTTTCTATCGTCATTGGCCACATGGATTAACACACTTCACTTCAACTCGTTGATCGACCGACACAACAACGAAAAGAAAAACAGAAACACGACAAAAGCAACACAAACGAAAGACAAAACAAAACACAAAACACAAAAACAAAGAAAACGTTGGGTTACCTCCCAACAAGTGCTTAATTTAACGTCTTTAGCTAGACCATTACTAACCTTTTTCAATCCGGTGTTTTTGTGGCAACAGAAATCCTTCTCAACTCGTGGATCCTCCTAAACTTAGCATTCACGGATCTCCACCGCGACTATGGAAGTGCCACCAAACTTGAATGATACACTCGGGTTACATGCGAGTCCACTTCTTCCTTCTCGTAGCATCCTCGATTGGTGAGTACCCTCTAAGCGAGGCGTGTGCGGCGGCGGTCGTGATCGGCGCAGCAATCTTCCGACTTTCCAGCGTCGTGTTTCTTGATGGCGTCGTATATGGAAATCTTGAGCTCCTCATCGTTAACACGAAGCGTGAGATTGTCTTCATGCACATCAATCAGCATACGACCGGTTGCTAGAAAAGGTCTTCCTAGGATTAGCGGTTGTTGTTTGAATTCGGGAATATCTAAAATTACAAAGTAGGCGGGAAAAACAAAATCTCAATTCTTACCAACACGTCTTGACGATACCTTTTGGATATGTGGTGACCGGTCGCCATCATCGATGAAATCTTAAATCGGCTTCATCTTTCCTAGGTGTAGCGGTTGAATCGTTCAACGGCATCAGTTGATGCTCGCCCCAAGTCGCACAAAACATTTGGAAAAGTGCGCTCGGCGATCTCGCACTCTAACGTAAAGCGCCGGGATCCTTACGCTGAGAGGAGCTTCCTTTGCAAGATGGCTGCATTCTTCGGATAGGGTAATTTTCTCAAATTTTCCTAGTTTCTTCTTGCTTGCAAGCTGCCTTTTAAAATTTCATGTATCCGGCATGTTTCGCGATGCTTCAAAGAGAGCAAATTTATCTCAACTTTTGAAAAACCTCTTTGAAGCGAGCAAACTCCTCGTCATATTTCGACTTGACAAGTCGACTCGGAAGCGGGACCGGAGGAGTGTATGTGCGATGATTTGCTTCTGGGGGTGCCTCGCGGTCGACCTCGCGATCGTTGGGAAGGTCGCGAGGTATCATTGCTGTTGGACTCCTTCCTCGCATGCGGGCTTGCGGTATGACTCGCTGTGGCGATTCTCGGTAGCACTGCTCTGCTGATTGCTCATGGGCTGGCTTGCGGTACTGGGTCGCTCGCTAACAAACCGCGCGCAGCGCTCTCGATGGCTCGTGGTGGTGCGCGCGGCGTGCTCGGTCGCGAGCCTTCGTGGCAAAATTACGGACTCCCGCGATCGGGCTCGCGATCGCGAGCTCGATCGCGAGTTTACGCTCGGTGTGCTTTCATGCTCTTCTTCCCCGGTAGGGCTCGGGTGCAGGCTCGTCCACTCGCCGTCGGATGGCGAAGCGCGATTCTTGGGTTCACCTCCGTATTACTCGGAAATTGGCCCGTCTTTTGTAGTGCATTCACTTATGCGGCTATTTGACCAATTTGATTTTCCAACATCTTCATATCTTCCCATAGCCGTCACGGTGGACTCAAATGGTTTATCTTACGCCGGTGTTGCTTATAAATGAATTACGGTTCGTTGCCAATTGTTGGTTGTCGACAACCAACTCGCATCATGTCTTGAGACTTGGCTTCTTGACTCTTGAATTACACCATTACGAGCAGCGAAGCTCACGGAGGTTGTTGGAAGTCGGATGATTCCTCGATTGATGTGGTGGCGTTCTGTCTCAATCGACTCTTCAAAAAGTGAACTTCTTCATGAGATCGTCATATTTTGAATCACTCTCAGCATTGCTTTGAACAATGGCGTTCTCTCCGTTGGCCATTGATAGCTGTTGGCGACCATCTCCTCTACAATCGGCTTGCCTCGTCTACTTGTCGGTTCAATAAACAACCCCTACCGACGCATCCACCATGCTCCTAAATACGCCGTATCGGTCCCTTTGTAGAGCTGTGTGATTTGTTGCTCCTTGGAGAACCCATGTTGTGGACATCGTCTCAATAGACCTCTGAATCTCTCCCATCCCTCGAATAATGATTCGTCGTGGTTTTGGCAAAATGAGAGATTTGGCGATGATCTTCTGCGCTTCGCGGAGGAAAGTATTTCAAAAGAAACTTCTCATAAAGTTTCCCCAAGTGTCGATGCCAGTTCGATCAAACTCTTGAACCAATCTTCACTTTGCAAGCAATGAGAAACCGAACATCGCATCGGATCGTGTCTTGTGGCACCCCATTCATTTGATGGTGTCATAAATATCGAGAAAAGTCTCGAGATGCGCATTCGGGTCTTCGTGACTCCTCCCCAAACCGCTTTCTCCTTGGACCATCTTGATCGGGGCGGTTTTAGCTCAAAATTGTTTGCATCTACGTGAGGGCCCCAACCGCCTCCTTGGAGCTGTTTGGTGGGATGTCGGTACATGTGATTCAGAGGTCTTTCCTCTGGAGCAGGGACAATGATTCCCATATTCGCCATCTGACGCTGCATCTCTGCAAAGTCAGCTAGCATGCGTGCAACTTGCTCGGGAGGAATGCCCCCGTTCTGCGGATTGGCTGCCATTGCAGCCCGTCTCTTCTCTCGTCCTTTTCTCCTTTGAGAGCTTTCGATCTCGGGATCTAATAATACTTCAGGAGGTCCCTGAGATCTTGTACGCATAAACTACCTGAGAAAAGAGAATTTAGCACTGACAAAAATAAATAATAAAATATATAACTTGAATTAATAAATCCAAATCGTCAAATTATTCCTATGCAATCTTAACAATCCCCGGCAACGGCGCCAAAATTTGATCGCTCACTTTTCTAACACGAAAAGGTGTAAGTATAGGGTAAGCGAAGTATCGTATCCACAGAGATTGTATCACGAAAACATAGAAGCTAGCTCAACGACAATTAATCATTATCAAGCACAAAATTTGGGTTGAAAGGTTTAAGGCTTGAAATTAATCCAAAGCAAAGGTAACCAAGCGAAATATAAAATAAAGCGATAAACTCATGGAAGATAACTATGAAGAAAGACTAACCACAGGGATGCACCAATCCTATCCACAGCGATGTTTATCACCTTATTATTAACCGTTTTAATCCAGACAAGGCGGAAGATCACATATATAACCAACAACTTGATTCACGACAATTGCGGCGATTGATTACTAATTTTCCCTATCACGATTCGTCTCTAGAGGAAAATAAGCAAATCGAATGGATCACTAAGAATATGCTTCCTACGAATGTCCTATCTCGATTCGACTCAAGGCTTATTAGTATCATGCATTGAGATCGATTGACAATTAATACGATTCGTCATTAGCGGCAACTAGATATGCATCAAGATTGATCGAAATCAACACATATAAATAAGCACCATGAATCATGAATCGATGCACGGAAGGTAAATAACAATAGCAGGAATCACAACATATAGGATCGAATCGTGCAAACCCAGGATTAGAGCGAAAACTAGCGAGACATAATAAGCGGAATAAAATACGATTTAACCATAAAATGAAAATTAAATATATAAAACCCGTGATGAGCGTTGGATGAACAATGGTTGGTCTTGAATCAATCCCAGCGAGCGAGCGGAAAGCGATCGGACAAAAGCGTTCCGATCGATAACGAAACGATAAACTAAACTAGAACAACGGAAAATCAATACTAGAATTAAACTAAATGAAGACTAAAGCTAAAGAATGGAAAAACTGAGGAAAAACTGAAGAAATTGAGCTCTGGGGCGTATGGGGTCCGATGGGCGCGAGGGCTTTGCCTGTTATAGAAAAGGGTGGAAACCCTAATTTTATCCTCTGCCGCGCCGCCTGACCGGTCCTCGCGATCGCTAGTGCGATCGCTAGGTATGTCTCGCGCGTTCTTCTCGCTCGCGCTCACCTCCTTGCGCTCGCATGGTACCTCGCGACCTGACTAGCGGTCGCTAGCAATCTGAGCAGTCGCGAAATCTCCGGTGAGTTTTCTCGTATGGCTGGGCTTCGCTCGCGAACGAGTCGCGGTCGCGGATCTTACGGGTGTTCATTTGGTTTGCCTCGCGACCAGCCTAGCGACCGCTAGGCTGGTCGCTAGAAACTGGGCAGATTGCTATCTTGGTTCGTGCTTCGTTCCTTGCTTCGATTTTTCAACACATAAACCTACAAAACACCAAAATAACACCCAAGAGCAGTATCTTCTAAAATAGATAAAACATTAAGAATCGATACATAAACGCACATTAAACGAGCTAAACTCATCTTCAAATATCAACTATAAACGTGTAAAATGCGCGTTTATCAAGGAGACATCCCAAACTAGGGTCGGATTTACGACTTAAAGCATCGGCTACAACATTAGCCTTACCTGGGTGGTAAGTGATACCACAGTCGTAATCTTTCACCAATTCTAACCATCTACATTGCCTCATGTTAAGATCTTTCTGCTCAAAGAAGTACTTCAGGCTTTTATGGTCAGTGTAGATCTCACATCTAACTCCATAGAGATGGTGTCTCCAAATCTTTAAAGCATGTACGACCGCTGCTAATTCCATGTCGTGCGTAGGATAGTTCAACTCATGTAGGCGTAATTGCCTTGAAGCATAAGCAATAACTTTACCTTCTTACATCAGAACACATCCTAGTCCATTATTCGAAGCGTCTGTGTAGATTGTGTACTCCTTATACGCTTGGCATGCTTTGAGTATAGGTCTTTGTCGTTAGCAACTCCTTCAATCTCTGAAAACTAGCCTCACACTCGACGGTCCAAGTGTACTTGATTCCTTTTCTTAACAATTGGGTCATGGGTTGGGCTATCGTTGAAAATCCTTCGATAAATCTTCGATAATAGTCGGCAAGTCCTAAGAAACTCTGAATTTCATTCGGGTTCTTTGGTGATTCCCATTCTCGAACTGTATCGATCTTAGAGGGGTCTACTTTGATTTCCTCGGCGGACACGATGTGACCTAAAAATGTCACCTCGCCTAACCAGAATTCACACTTGCTAAACTTGGCAAATAGTTGCTCTTGCCTTAATGTTTGCAGTACAGTTCTCAAGTGCTCTTCATGTTCTTGGTTATTCTTGGAGTATATTAGGATATCGTCTATGAATACTAAGATAAATTTGTCTAGGTATGGGTGAAATACCCTATTCATGATATCCATAAATACTGATGGGGCATTTGTAAGTCTAAAGGGCATAACGATGAATTCAAAATGACCATACCTTGTACGGAAAACCGTTTTAGGTACATCTTCTGGTCTAATCCTCAGCTGATGGTATCCCGACTTTAAATCTATTTTTGAAAAGACTCTTGCTCCCTTAAGCTGATCAAACAGATCGTCAATTCGGGGCAAAGGATACTTATTCTTAAGAGTTATCTTGTTTAACTCTCGATAGTCTATGCACATTCTCAATGTGCCATCCTTCTTCTTCATGAAAAGGCAGGTGCTCCCCATGGAGACACACTAAGTCTAATGAAACCTAACTCCAAGAGTTCTTGCAGCTGGATTTTCAATTCCTCAAGTTCTTTCGGTGCCATTCGGTATGGGGCCTTCGACATAGGGGCAGAACCTGGTTCAAGATCGATTGTGAACTCAATCTGTCGGTTTAGCGGTAATCCCGATAGTTCATCTACAAATACATCGGGATACTCCTTCACGATCGGAACGTCTTCTATCATTCTCTCATTCTGGTCTTCCTCCTGGAGATAGACAAGGTAGGCGTGGTTTCTGTCTTGTTCAAGAGCGTCCTTGCTTGTAGCGGATATGATTGGGATTCTCCTCCCATGCGATCCGTGAAAGTCTCAGAGGTTCTCTACGGGATGTTGGAAAGAAATTTTCCTTTCATTACACAGGATGGTCGTATTATGTTCGGTTAACCAATCCATCCCTAGGATTATGTCCACATCTGTCACAGGTATGCCGTGAAAGTTATCTGTCATGACCTTAAGTGAGCTTAGTCCAAGTTCTAGGTTCGAGCATGTGTGGGTTACCGTTCTTATGCCTCCTACTGGTGAAGAAATTCTCATGATTTGTTCAGCGCATTTAGGATCTAGTCCTAAGTTCTCTACGCATGCTTCAGCAATAAAAGAATGTGAGGCGCCAGTATCAAATAGTAGGATAACAGGAAATTGGAGAAGAGTTCCCATACCTGCCAAGTTTTCTTGGTTCCTTGGCGGCTCCTGCGGGAATTCTCTTTCCTGATTGAGGGCGTAGGCCCTGGCTTGCGGTGGTGGTTGTTGTTGTTGCTGCTGTTGTTGCGGCGACTATCGATATTGTTGTTGCTATTGTCGCCATTGCTGTTATCGTTGTCGCCGTAGTTGATAGGGTCGTTGGATCGGCTAGAAGTACTGAACCGGGGGCTACTACTGAAACGATTGGGTTTGGATAGCGCGGACTGATTGGACTCGGTTAGGCACATTGGGAAGGCCATTTCCTCCTTAGCGCATCCCTGGGCAGTCCCTGGAGTAGTGACCCTTCTGGCCACACTTGAAGCATCCACCATTCGTGAATGCGCATGCTCCTTTGTGACTCCTATTGCACCTTGGGCACACGGGGAGTCTCACGAACTTCTGGTTCCCCCGCCAGGTACGAGTACCATGGGACGTCCATTACCTTGTCCGTGCCTAGATGGCACGTTACTCCCGTGCCATAGCCTCCTGTTGGCTTGGCCAGCATTGTATCCTTGACCTTGGTGGGGTCCTTCTCAGTTTCTCTTCCCCCGATCTCCTTAATGATTTGATGGATGTGTGGCGACAATCCTATCCTCGGGCAAGGCAGCCCCGATGTCCAATGCCATGCTGAGGGCCTCACGGTAAGTCAGATTTTCGTGACCAGCTAGCGAAACCCTGATTTCATGACGGAGTCTCGTCTGAAACTTTTATGTCCTCTTCTCATCGGTGCCAACCAGCTGAGGCGCAGACCGCGACATCTCACAGAATGCACGGTCGTAGTCTGTGACCGTTGTCTTTCCCTAGCGCAGATTGTAGAACTCATGTTCTGTCCTCTTCCTGTAACTCTTAGGAATGTATTTCTCATACACTTCATCCTTGAACTCTTCCTAGGTATATTCTTCCAGTTCTTCTTCAGATAGGGTCTTTCTCTTTACCTCCCACCATAAGTCAATGGCACTGGTCATTTGGAAGGCCATGCATGACAAGTGTTCCTGCGAGGTGCAGTGGAGGAAATTGAAGATTCGCTCCAGTGCGCGAATCCAAAGTTCAGCATCCACGGGATTCCCAGTCCCGTTGAAAGTTGGTGGATTCTGTCTGAGGAATAGTTCCTCAATCCGTCTTACCGGTGGTGGTGGTGGTGAAGGGGTGTCCTCTCTCTTAGGTGTTACCTCACGATTTCTTCTTCTCAGTGGCATCCTATCCTTCATTAATATACGCAATCAAATATCTTCTTATACCATTGGAAAGCGGATCGTGAATCGGAGTTCGACGGGCGAGAACGGGTCGAACGATCAAAGTCGCAGCACGCCCGCACGCTGCGACGCAGCGCCCACGCCAAGACGTCGGCGCCCGCCGCCGCACCGCACGCCTCGCACCTCCAACCAGCGCTTCGAGCGAGCGCGCTCACTCCATTTTCGAGCGCACGCTCATTCGGCCGGCGTTCACCCGCCCGCCCGCCCGCCATCTCACCGCTGCCCGGCGCCTGCCGCCAGCGCCCTCGCCCGCCCTGCGCGCCACCCGTGCGTGTGTCAGCCCAGGCCCGCCCGCCTCGCCTCGCCCGCGCCTCGCCGTGGACTCCTTGCTGCTTGCGTCTTGGCTACGCCAACCGACGCTGATTCAGCGTGCGCTCGCCGATCGCCCAAGCCATTTATTTCTCCTCCAGCCGGCCTCTCCACCAGCTGCCAAATACTGCTCTCATCAGCCAAGGTTATCCGCTCAGTCAAGATGACTCCATTTTCCTCCGGCCATCCCGAGGCGGCTCACTTTCAAGTCGAAGTTTTTTCAACTCAAGGCCACCTCAACGCCGCTCACTTTCATTTAATATATATATTCGCGCATTAGGTCAAAAAGGATGTTCCGTTTTCTGGTTTTTCTCCACGCAGCCGTGGCGCAGCTCTCCATCAGCCTTTTCTCTGGATTTCTTCAGGCAACATTTTAGATACAATTTAGTTTCAATTTCTGTTTTATTGTTTCGATTGAATAATCTTGTTATCAATTTATACTTTGGATTATCAGTTCTTGTGGAATCAATTTCATAGTTTATTATTTGATGATTTATGTTGAATTCAATTTCATAGTGACAAAGGAATTGGATTTTCATGTTCCGCTGGTTTAATTTGCTTAATGATTTATCGCTTTCGCTTATTTGCAATTAGATTTAGATTAGGATTGACAAACCCTATGAATAATATGATTGCATATGCTTTATTTACCGCTGATTTATCGCCAGAGTTCAGTTGTGGATTGACAACCCCGGTTTAGATTTATCGCTTTATTAGTTTAGCTCGGGATCGACAACCCCTAGCTTAGATGTCGCTTAATTCTCCGTATTTCAATCCTCGCATGTTCCAAACCCTTGTTGGCATTAGAATGTTTAGGTTTTAATCGTCATAGATGATACTAACAATAGCCCCTGCTAAGTTTTCCTTGAGAGACGACTGTGTTAACTTACCACGCCACGATTACCTCTGCGATTGCGAGTAATTTGAGTGTGTTTTAGCTCGATCAATTTTGGCGCCGCTGTCGGGAAAACTTTAGCGATTGTTTGTGTTGTTTGTTTTCGTGTTTCTTTTCTTCTCGCTTGGTTATTTCTCCCGTGCGTGTAATTTTGTTTTTGTTGTTGGTATACGCTAATGCGGGGTTATCAACAAGACGATTATGGTCAACCCGGCCTGGGGGAAAGTTCATCATATTGGGCAAATTCTTCTTCAAGAATGAGCCCAATTCGACTTTTCCGAGGATGTCCGTGTGCTATGAGCCACAAGCATATGATCCTTATCGATCCACAAAGAAGAACAAGCAGCCTCACCAACCCGATTTGGGATATTGGGATCCACAGCAGCCGCCTCCACAACCCGACCCTAATATTGGAACCCACAACCTGGTTATGAATGGTGTGATCCACAAAGCCCACAGCCTCCACAAAGAACAAAGTGGTACGACCCTCAGCAGAGTATTATTCACCACCACACGCATCACCACCGCAGAGGTCATCATTTGAGGATCGCTCACCCCACCTAATGGATATGTTACTTAACAAATGGATGCTGCAAACACCTCATCTCGCTTGAGACGCAAGCGGGCATGTTAATAGCACGCTTAAAGAGTCATTGCAAGAATGGAGGAACCTCCAAACCAATCCGAGCAGATCCAGGCGGTCACAATTCTAGATAGTGACCCAATTATTGAGAATTGGGTGGAAGAGACACCTGAAGAACCGCTGCAGCCAGAGGAGGTGGAAATTGATGAAGAATGGGCACGTGAGGATGAGGAGCATAATCAGAGCCACGAGGAAGTGGTTACCAGGATGGTTGACGAGGAAGAGTGGGTACACGAAATTGATGACACGCCAGAACCCACTCTGGAGGTGATAGAACTACCCAAGCACGTGGAGGAGGATGAAGAGAGGATGGGGAAAGAGTGGGCACTTGAAGATACTCGAATGCCAAAGCCCGCTCTGGAAGTGATTGCACTACCTCAACAATTGAAGTACTGGATCCCAGAGGAGGACAAATCGAGGACAAAGGTTGAGGTAACATACATGATTTGTCAACTTCCTAATTCTCCAAAGTATTGTGCTTTGGGAATTGAAATTATCTATTTCACTTTGGAGAATAGGATGTTCGACTTGAGCTTAAATGATTTGTTATTTTCTTTCTCTTGTCCTGTGTATATATGGCTTCTAACGATGTTCGGCGCGAGATGGTATTCTCGCAGTGAAGGACTATGGATAGTCCGTTGTTGGCCGAACACGTCGTGCTCACGACGTTAAGCTCGAGTACTACGTGGGAGTTGACCCACGGATTTTTATTTGCTTTTCTTTCTTTTTCTTTTTGTCTTGTTTTGTTGTTCTTGTTGATCTATCGTTGTTGTTGAGTTTGTTTTGCTCGGATCCGAAAGTCGCCGGCGAATGAGGCGCAGCCGTGATGCTCCAACTCTACATCGCATAAATGCCGATTATCGTGGAAGTATCATCCTCTATGGTTATTTTGAGCTTTTAATGTTTTGAGCACCGGACGAGGTTCTCGGCGTGGGGATGTTTGCTCGGTTTGTGTGCGTGTTATATTGTTTTGTATGCTTAATGTTGTGCCCGTATGCTTATTTTGATTGTTTGGACTTGAGTTTGTGTCTATGCGAATAAGCTAGGATCTTGATTTGTGCAACTGAGCTCTGTGGTATTGATCAAATTGATTTTGAATTTCCAAACTTTTGGTGATATATGATTCGAGTATAATGTGAATCGACGACCGTGATTGATAGAAATTGAATAGGGGAAATTGATGTGATTTGTCCGCTAATGTTAGGGGTAGTGTTAACATTGTGGTTGTCTATATACTTGTTTCATTTTATATATAAAATGAAATGTGAAAAAGAAAGAAGAAAATGAGGAGAATGAAAACTCCGGTTATTTGTTGAGATTGTTGAAATGGAGGATGGGATTACATCCTCTTTCTCAGTAAATTGAGAAATGGACATGGAAACCACGTTAGGAGACTCGAGTTCATCGAGTTCACCTTCAATATTGTTCCAAAATCTGTTAAAACATTCTTTGTGCTTTATAAAAGAAACTTGTTGCTAAAGGTGACCACATTAGTTAGTTCACCCTAACGAGAGTCGGGTCCAGCGAGAGATTACCTTTTTATTTATTGGAAGTCAATTGCCGTTCTTGATTTATTTCGCATTATCTTTGAATTCGTAAACACCAAGTGGGGAAATGCAATAAGGTTTGATTGATTAGAATAAGGGTTAAGTTGCATGAGTTATCTTTCGACTCTTATTAGTATAGACTTTGCTTGAGGACAAGCAAATGGATAAGTGTGGGGAGTTGTTTAGTATGATTTTGTGATGATTCCGGTATTGTTTTCGTGTCATTTTCTATGGTTTGTCCTATTTATGCCGTTGGTTCGATTAATATTTATCGATTCGGACTTACTGATTCGCCTCGATGTTTTGTAGGAAAATGGCAGAAAATAGGATGAATTGGATATGCCAAGGATCAGATATAATTGAAGAGCATCTCGACGAGGAGTTCATAGGCGAAAGCGGATCGTGAATCGGAGTTCGCATTTAAAGAGAACGGGTCGAGCGATCAAAGTACACGCCCACGCCCGCGTCGCGGCCCACCTTCGCCCACGCAAGACGGCCGCAGCGCGCGCACCGCACCGCGCGCGCCGCACCTCCAACCAGCGCTCGGGCGGCGCGTTCACTCCATTTTCGAGCGACGTTCATTCAGCGCGGCGCGTTCACCCGCCCGCCTCGCTCGCCATCTCACCGCGGCCCAGCCACTGCCGCCAGCGCCTCGCCCGCGTCGCGCGCTCACAGACGCATGCTCGCTCAGCGCTTCGCCCGCCTGCCTCGCCCGCTCCGCGCCTCGCCCGCCGTGACTCGCGCGCTTGCTGCCGTCGCGCGCTACCGCCAACCGACGCTGATTGGCGTGCGCCGATCGCCCAGCCCAGCGCCCATTTCTCCTCCACTCGGCCTCTCCACCCTTGCTGTGCCTCGGCTGTTGTTCACCAGCCGGCGCTAAGCCATCCGGCGTCAGTCAAGATGTACCCATTTTCCTCGGCGCTCATCCCGAGCCGGCGTTCACTTTCAAGTCGAAGCTTTTCGAACTCGGCCACCTGAACGCCGCTCACTTTCATTTAATATATATATTCGCATTAGGTCGAAAAGGATGTTCCGTTTTCGGTTTTCTCCACGCACCGTGGCGCAGACTCTCCATCGACCTTTTCTCTCGATTTCTTGAGGCAACATTTTAGATACAATTTAGTTTCAATTTGCATTTTATTGTTTCGATTGAATAATCTTGTTATCAATTTATACTTTGGATTATCGATTCTTGTGGAATCAATTTCATAGTTTATTATTTGATGATTTATGTTGAATTGATTTCATAGTGACGATGAATTGGATTTTCATGTTCCGTTGGTTTAATTTGCTTAATGATTTCTCGCTTTCGTTTATTTGCAATTAGATTTAGATTAGGGATTGACAAACCGTAAACCCTTGTTGGCATTAGAATGTTTAGGTTTTAATCGCTTCAGTGCATGATACGAACAATAGCCTGTTAAGTTTTCCTTGAGAGACGACTCGTGTTAATCTCACCACGCTACGATTACCTCGTGCGATTTATCAGTAATTTGAGTGTGTTTTAGCTCGATCAACCATCCATCAGGATCACAATATATATTAACACGGAAGGCCCTCGGGGAGCTATTATCATATCATATCAAATGTCTCTACGAGGCCTTTCATCATCGCTTTTAAGGTCCACAAGAGGCCAGGTACGGAGTATAATGTTCCGAAAATAAATATCAGCATCACTCAGTGTACCTAGTCACGGTGCATATAAAAATTTAAACGCTACTGTGGTCATGAGAATAAGGGTTCATGTCGGAACGACTCATCGTTTCCGCATGCATCAAAAGATATACAAGGGTATATAGACAAACACTATCTTGTCCTAATAACTAGATCCATAATCACCGGGGTGTGAGCGGGGCTCATCGTGCCGAGTCGAGGCGGGAGTATGGGTACTGTCTACTCCTTCTATCTCATCGTCAGTAGGCAGGTCCTTCTAATGATCCTCCTCTGGGTCTTCCTCTGGATCCTCCTCCTCTATGACCTCAGCATAGATTGTGGGAGCCACGGGCTCTCGGACTCTAATGACCCTAGCTTCTTCCATAGCAGCCCGGTCTCAGTGGATCTCAGTCGTGATTTCCTTGAAAGCAGCGGCTGGAAACGTAGCAGCAGCAAGATGGGCACAAGCTGCTCTCACGGTGCCTGCAATTAGGCCACATAGATTATCAATCTCCACAGTATCATGGTACAGGGGTCCATGCGGGGGTGGCAGCGGTTGAGCTAGAGGAGCGCCGGTAGGTAGAGACAGATGCTGACATAGAATGATCGGTGGTGATGGTCTGGGCTGTTAATGACAAAGCTCGAATCCAATTAGTGGTAGGACCGAAAAAGTGAGCCATCGAAGACGGAAGGTCTAACCTCGAACATGTTCCTACCACAACCAGGCAAGAATACGGGTCCATCAGATGCCAAACGAGGTACCTCCGGGTAAAGCCACTTGGGAATCTCATCGCGCCAGGTGTATTCCGTCAGGGAGATATGGTCCACATGGTGTAGCTCTGTATACCATGAATACATAGCTCAGGTGACTGACAAAACGAGGCAAGTCCGTCTCAAGATCGAAGCTCCCTCGACGTCGATAGATATAATCTGGCATATCCCTGCCAGTCGGATGACAGTCTCGTGATCAGTCGAAGCATACCGTCATAATGTGATGTACCACGGGCATGTGCAGCAGCCCAATGAAATACCAAATGAGCAAGGAACACGCCGATGTCTTCTACTCGGTACATCTGGTAGAAACAGTAGGAGCGTACCACCTCCTCGGGTATGACTCTGGAAGATAAAGGAAGCCGAGTCTTAAAAATCGATTTGGTCTCTGGGAAGAGACTGCATGGTTCCTTAGGATAGAACAAACGTTCGATGTCTAGCCTTCGGGTAAAGGCTAAGTGGTCACCCTATCTTATTAGGTTCTGGATTCCTTATTTCTATTCGCATCATAACATTCGATCATATTCGTTCCCATAGTGTACTTACAAATTGATCTTTCTTTCTATACTTCCTTAACGTTATACTTTGATTTTCCACTATCGCCACGACAGAGGCAACACGCATGGTGTTCGAAATTCCTTCGCGTAGAGAGGTTGAGACTCATAACAGTGCGAACCTCCAGTTAAGCAATCTCTTCGTCATCGTAGACTCGTCGTGTTCTCATCCTCAAATCCGTTCGGATTGTGATTATTAAAATTTCTATGTTCTCGTTCTTACTTAATATTTCGTTCAATTGGGGATACAATATGTTCTCATACTAAGTTCGGCGCAAAAGAGATCATGTGTCTTAAGAGTCTATGTCCTCATGGGGAAACATACTCATTTACATCCTGCTTCTAGCATGTTTTGCATATAACAGTAAACACAAATCAAGACACATTGTGCGATAATCAAATATCCTCATTTTACTTATTTACCAAGCCCCTAAAGTTTGCAACTTTCTTTCAAACTAATGACCAAACATTTGAAACAACTTTTCAATTTCACAACATTCCTTTTTCCAAAATGTATTTCAACTTCCAATATTGTAAGTCCATTTCACATCTCATATACTTCCATCATTTCAACATAACTTTTGGTTGAGATAGTTACCTTTTTTTCTCGTTGAGCAGGACGACGATGGAGTGCAGTGCAGTGGCAGTCAACACAAACAATTTCTAGACTCAACTTTCAACTTAGGATTTAAGGAAAGAGTTTCTAGGGTTCATAGCGAACAAGTGCTCTGATACCACTTTGTGACGATCCGACTTCTCAAGGAAGTACGGATTAAACGGAACGTCACTAGTATGATAATGCAGCGGATACACACATATCTAAACAATTACATTTAACCAATAAGCTACTCATAAATGCATGAACTGGAGGAATAAGCTATTTCAATACGAACCCAATTCACAGAAGGACTTGACAAAAGATTCAATATTCAAATATAACCCAGTCAAGGCATAATTCAAGGAATGAGGTACGACCTCAAGGTCAATACGAAAATGAATAACAGTTATAGCTAAAGGCACAAAACAATATCAGAGTTTGGCAGTAAAAACGTGTGGACATGCATATGACGATACATACCTGTCACGACCCGACTAATTAACTAGATGATTAACTAACTAATCAGGCCGTGACTGATTAGGACATTAAAATTTGTGGACAATTGAACAGGTTTAAGTGAAATAAAATTTTCGACAAACGGGCAGCATAACCCCTGAAATATGGATAAACCAACCTGTACTCAGCAAATAACCAACAACAAGTAATGATTATAAACGAGGTCACAGTCTCCATAATATATACATAGACGTTTTCAAAATATTTACAAAGTTTCTCAAAATTACGGTTTCAAGTTTCTAAAGTCAACAGCGGAAGAGCAGGAAATGTCATGTGTGGAGACATGACATTTGGCACAAAATTCAAACAAACAAAAATAAGAACAACTACCAAGCTCAGTTCCAAACCACATCTCCTCCAAGCTCAACCTGCATCAACAGAAACACTTTGCGGGTGTGAGTACCAGAAAGTACTCAGTGGGTAATTGCAAAATATAACTTTCAAAACTTATAAATTTCAATTTAAGTAAACATTGAGAAAAACAACTTGAATAATTATTTCATAAGAAGCTTTCATTTTTATATCACCACACTTTCATTTTTGAAACATACCGGCATCACATACCCGAGTTGGTCCAGAAGGATCTCAACTACGGTCATACCCTATCTACATCATTCAGTAATGGGAAGTAGGCCTCCTTCCCAATACCATGGCCGGCCTACATTTGCAAGCTCACAGCCATAAACCTGTGCACAGTACATAATGTTTTCCTACCGTAGATAGGTAATTCGCCGTCATACCCACAATGTGGTAAAACATTCATTTTCAACATATTCATAATGTGGTGATTGAAAATATATTATGATAGTAACAAGTTCAAAGCATATCATTAACTTTGCTCAAAATAATTTGGAAAGCATTACCCACCTGCAAACGGCTATTCCAATGATTTGCTTCCTCGTCTTTCACTTCCGAATCCCTTTGCTCGGTTCCTTGTAAAATAAGATTATTATAGAATTTAGCAAACTTCATTACTCCTTGAAACATATTATCACTAAATCTTAGTTTTAACTAATCTAAAATTAGATTAAACTTATTTCAACACTTTATAACTTATACCTTAATAACTTAACTATTAATTAACTATATAACATGCTATGATCGAAGAAGTTAAACAACTTCAAGTAATCATGTTTCACTTGTTTATTATAATTCTATGACTTAATTTCTCTTAACGTCTTATTAATAACAATTTCTACCGAAATTTCGGCAGAGTAACGTTTATAATATGAATAGCCCAATTAATCCAAACTCATCCAATTTCATCCCAAACTCCCAAATATCATCACCATATACTTAAATATACATTTAGGAACTTAAAAGGCTTAAACTCATTCATTTACACTTTAATCGCCTAATGCCCTTCAACTACACTTATAGAAATTTCCAAGAATTCTATAATCTAAAATTCATTTAGTATTAAACAACTCACATTTACACTTATTCATCATCAATGATCATCAATTCATGATTGCTTCAAATTCCAACAAAGTTCATCACATAAAATCATAACTTTACACTAAACTTTAATTTTTAAACTTTTAATATATATATTCAAAATTCTCATAAATTCAACTTAAGCATTATTTTTATCATATATCTCAAAAATCATATCAAATACATTAAATAAAATCAAGAAATCCAAGTTCAAAACCTCCCCTTCATTTTCGAAAATTTTGGAATTAATGTTAATGCATGAATTAAATTCCTATAAATTCATTTTATGCATTATTTATATCCTAAAGCATAAATATCATATCAATTAGATCAAACAAAATCAAAATCCCTAATTTCTATTCACCCTTAGTTTTCGAAAAATTTGGAATTTTAATAAACATGGTTTAACTTTTAATTTCTTTAATCATATGATGTTTATAATCATTCCTAAACATACATTTAAGCTCAATTCAACTAAATTATATCATATGCTTCACATAAAAAAATTAGGGTTCATGATCAAACTTTAATTCACCAACTTTAGGAGATGAATGAATTAAATCCATAGAACATGCTATTTATACTTCATAATCACAATTAAATCAATAATCATAACAAAAATTAAACAAATCAACAATAATCAATACTTCAAAATTTTCGAAAACCCTAACAATATAAAAGATCATATATATCAATTTAAACCATGAAAACTTAGGTTAAATCAAGTAATTACCTTGCTTGGAGTGAATTACCACTAATTTCCCACTTATATATGGATTAAAAAGTGAAAATTAAAATTTGTGTCTGTTAGTGTGTGTGTGTTGGCCGAAACTTTAGGAGAAAATGAGGTTGAAGATGATATGTGATGTATATTAAGGTTCTAGAATTATATAAGTGTAATTTAATGTGTATTTAGATTTAATTTCATTAGAATTATACACAAATTTCAATAAATTTATAATTACACCCTTAAATTTGCTAAGGTTATACCTTAGTACATTTTAATAGATTAAATAAATGTTTCTCATTATTATAAGGATCCAAAACAATTATCTCCAAAATATTGGAATTAAATTCATTTAGATATAAGTATAAATTAATTGCTTTCATATGTTAAAATTCAAGTAATTATACTTAATTCCTTAATTTCGAAAATTATGCCCAATAATTCTTTTATCACTAAATATTAATAAAATAACTTTATTCAAGACATTTAATGATTTAAATAATATTTCATCTCATTTCATAAGAAAATTTTCATATAAACATAATTAATGCATTTCTTAACAAACTTTTTCAATTAAATAACATTTTTCATTCAAACACACAATAATAATCACATCTCACACATTTTATCATAATAAACTCATTTCTAAACCATCTCTACGTTTTCTAATCTCTATTCATTCAATTAAGAATTTATCGAATTTCTTATCGATTAATAACCTTTTATGCACTTCTTTATAAATTTTTAAGAAATAAATACTTTCTAAGCCCCTAATTATCCTTAATTAGGTTCTAATTAAGACTTAAAGATTTTTGGGTTACTACATTCCTCCCTCTTAAAATAAATTTCGTCCCCGAAATTTAGTACCTCGTAAAATAGGTTAGGATACTTCTCCTTCATTTGTTCTTCTAGCTCCCAAGTCACTTCTTCTGGACTGTGATGTTTCTACTGAACTTTTATTAAAGGAATAATCTTATTCCTTAACTTTTGTTCCTTCCGGTCCAAAATGCACTCAGGTTCCTCTTCATAACTCAAATCAGGGTCGGAAACTATTTCGTCATAATGAAGGATGTGTGTTGGGTCATACACATATTTTCTGAGTTGAGAAACGTGAAAGACGTCATGTACATTAGCGAAGTTAGGTGGCAAAGCTAATCTATATGCTACTGGCCCAATCATTTCCAGTATTTCATATGGTCCGATAAATCGTGGCTTAAGTTTCCCTTTTACGCCGAAACGATGAACTCCTTTAGTTGGGGAAACTTTCAGAAAAACTTTGTCTCCTACTTCAAAGTTTAATTCTGAACGACGATTATCCGCGTAAGATTTTTGTCTATCCTGGGCTTCTTTCATTCTTTGCTTTATTTGTCGTATTATTTGGACCATTTCTTCTATCGCTTCAGGACCAAGAATCTTTCTTTTTCCAACTTCATCCCAGTAAAGGGGTGATCTGCACTTCTTACCATATAGCGCTTCGTAAGGGGCCATATTGATCGTAGCTTGGTAACTGTTATTATAGGCGAATTCGATCAATGGTAAAATCTGTTCCCATTGATCTCCCCGGTCGAGCACTACCTTCGGAGCATATCTTCTAACGTTTGAATCGTTCTCTCAGTTCGACCATCTGTTTGAGGATGAAAGGCGGTACTAAAATTTAATCGAGTACCCAATTCTTTTTGAAAAGTCGTCCAAAACCGAGAGGTGAATTTGGTATCGCGATTAGACGTAATTGATATCGGCACTCCATGTAAACGAATGATTTCTCGAACATAAATTTGTGCCAACTTATCCGCTTCGTATGTTACTGGAATTGGAATAAAATGAGCACTCTTGGTTAACCGATCAATGATTACCCAAATAACAGTGTTCCCTCGTCTTGACTTGGGTAATCCAGTGACAAAATCCATCGCAATGTGATCCCATTTCCATTCAGGCACCTCTAAAGGTTGTAACTTTCCGTATGATCTCTGATGCAACGCTTTCACCTGTTGACACGCTAGACATCGTTCGACATATGATGCGATTTCTTATTTCATTCCTGTCCACACAAATTTCTGTTTAAGGTCTTGATACATCTTCGTGCTTCCAGGATGCGCGGCATACGGAACATTATGAACTTCGCTCAAAATTTCTTTCTTCAACTTGTCGTCATTAGGCACACAAATTCGATTACCGAACATAATCGCATTGTCTGCTGCTTCATGATATCCATGAAGATTCCTTGATCTAATTCTTTCTCGCAATACTTCCAGTTGTGCATCTCGTCGTTGTGCTTCAATGATTCGGGCTCTCAAATTTGGAAGTACCATTAATCCGCTACTATATCTTGGGTGGTTTGGGGAGGTAGCACCACTTCAAGCTTCATTCTTTCGAGTTCCCTCAGTAATTCTTCATGTTCTGTCAAAAGAATTCCTAATCTTTCTTGATTTTTCCTGCTTAAAGCGTCAGCGACGACGTTAGCCTTTCCTAGATGATATTTGATCTCGCAATCATAATCTTTGACCAGTTCTAGCCATCTTTGTTGTCTCATATTTAGGTCTTTTTGTTCAAAGAAGTACTTCAGACTCTTGTAATCCATGAAAATTTCACTTCTTGGTCCATATAAGTAGTGCCTCTAGATTTTCAATGCATGGACTACAGCTGCGAGCTCCAAATCATGAGTAGGATAGTTATGTTCATGAAGTTTCAATTGCCGTGAAGCATACGCGATAACCTTTCCTTCTTGCATCAGAACACATCCAATTCCGTTTCGAGATGCATCGGTATAAATGGTGTATTCTTTCTCTGGATCAGGTATGGTCAATATGGGAGCAGTGGTTAATCTATCTTTCAATTCTTGAAAACTATCTTCGCATTCTTGGGTCCACTGAAATTTCACTCCCTTTTTCAACAGTTGTGTCATTGGCCTGGTAATTTTGGAAAATCCTTCAATAAATCTTCTATAGTAACCGGCCAATCCCAGAAAACTTCGAATTTTGTTTGGAGTCGTGGGTGGTTTCCATTCTTGTACCGCTTGGACTTTTGCAAGGTCAACCTTTATACCTTCTACTGCAACTATATGTCCAAGGAAATTTACTTCTTTCAGCCAAAATTCACACTTGCTAAATCTAAACTTTTCCAATACCAATCGCAAGTGTGTTTCATGCTCTGGCTTACTTGGAGAATATATTAATATATCATCGATAAACACCAATACAAACTTATCAAGATATTCATGGAAAACACGATTCATAAGATCCATAAAGACTGCTGGAGCATTAGTTAATCCAAATGGCATCACTACAAACTCGTAGTGTCCATATCTGGTTCGAAATGCAGTCTTAGGTATGTCCTCGGGTTTAATTTTCACATGATGATAACCTGACCTTAAATCAATTTTTGAAAATACCCTTGCTCCTCTCAGTTGATCAAATAAATCATCTATCCGAGGTAGTGGATACTTATTTTTCAATGTTACTTTATTCAATTCCCGATAATCAATACACATTCTAAGTGTACCATCTTTCTTTTTGACGAACAAGACAGGCGCTCCCCAAGGCGATGCACTTGGTCGAATGAATCCCAGGTCCAAAAGTTCTTGTAATTGAATCTTTAACTCTTGCAATTCTTTTGGAGCCATTCGATAAGGTGCTTTTGAAATCGGCGCTAACCCTGGTTCTAGATCAATGACGAAATCCAATTGTCGATTTGGAGGTAACCCTGGCAATTTTTCTGGGAATACATCTTTATATTCTCTCACAACCGGCATGTCTTCTATTTTTCTTTCTTTCTTACTTTCAGCATTCAATTACACGAGATAAGCATGATTATCTTCACCTCTCAACAATTTTTCTGCTTGTAAAGCAGAAATTACAGGAACGCCGCTTCTTCTCTCATCTATCCCATAGAAACAGGTGGGTTCTTTTCCTGGTGGTTGAAACGCGATCTCCCGTTGTTCACAACGAATTGTTGCGAAATTCTTTGTCAACCAATCCATGCCTAGAATAATATCTATGTCCCACATACATAGGAGACGTAATGATTCAGCTCTTAACTGGAGTGATCCTAACTCGAACTCTAAGTTAGGACATATTTTATCAACTACTGTCGCCCCACCTACCGGAGTAATCACTTTGAAACCTATTTCAGCTCGTTCTACAGGAAGCTTAAGATTATCCACACATGTAGTTGAAATGAAAGAGTGCGAAGCTCCCATATCAAATAAAACTATAACAGGTACACCATTTAACTGGGCCATACCTGTCAAATTACCCGAGCTCTTCTCCGGTTGTTTCTGTTTTAACGCATACGCTTTCTGATGTTGAGGTTGAAGTTGAAGAGATTGTAGTTGCGTCTGTTGAGTAGAAGTTTCTGGATTTGAGATCTCTTGTGGAGGAGGAAGTTGATAACGTGGCTGTTGTGGATAACCAGTCATTGCTTTTACTGTTTGGACTGGTCGGAACGACTTTACTCTCTCTCCTCTCCCAATCGCATTCTGTCTATACGGACAAGCAGAGGCGAAATGACCAAACTGTCCGCACGTGTAACAGGTGTTACTTCCGCTTCTGCACATGCCAAAGTGTGGGCGATTCCATTGAGGACACATGGGCGGCCTCATCTGATTCAGAGGAAGGAATGTTGGTCCAGGTACTGATGGTCGAAATGATCTCGATGTCGTAGGTCCTTGCCTCTGTAAAGGCTTCTTGCTTGGAAATCCTTTGGTTTCCCACTTCCTTTTTACTTTATACCTTTGTTCCATTTGAGAAGGTTTCGATGAAACTAGACTTTGGGATACACCTGCATTCGATTCAGTCGTAGTCTTCTCTGACTGTATTTCCATTTCCATGTCTAGCGCACAATTAAGGGTTTCAGCATAGGACATAGGTGGCTGAGCTGCCAGAATGATCCGAATTTCAGGTCGTAGTCCGGAACAGAACATCTCTGCCATCTTCTCGTCGGTTTCCACTTTATACGGTGCATATCGGGATAACGTGCAAAATTCCCGATCATATTCCGCCATGCTCTTGCTTCCTTGCTTTAGGTTCATGAACTCGATTTCTTTCTGTTTTCGATAACTTCGCGGAATAAATTTGGCCTACAGTTCTTCCTTGAACTGATTCCATGTGAAATTCGCCAATTGTTCTGGGGTGAGGGTTTTCTGCCTAGCCTCCCACCAGAAATCCGCAGGTCCTTTCATCAGAAACTTTATGCACAACAAACATTCCTGATCATTACATTCCAAAAACTTAAATATCCGTTCTATTGTGCGTACCCATTCTTCGGCTTCGGCAGGACTACCAGCCCCTGTGAAATTGGGTGGATTTTGACGAAGAAAAAGTTCTGCTATTTTCCGATTTGGGGGAGAAGGTTCACGATTAGGAAAATTTTTAGGAGTGGCTTCACTCCCTCTTTCTTCCAAGTTTGGGTTTCTTCTTCTAGTAGGCATACTGATATAAAAGAAGAATATTATTTCCCCAACAGTTGATAAGATATCAAAACAAAGGAAAGAGATTTCAATTTATAACAAAATGCAATCATCACAAGAATTTAAAGACAAAATTATTTAATCACAACAAGGATAATAAGCATTTTATAATTTACAGAAAAATTGCCTTATTGAGGACTTTTTACAAAACATGTTAGTTTCATTGTTATTGGCTGGTAGTTCCGCCTCACATTCCTATCTAACTATCCTAACTAGTTTAAACTCATTTCCCTTAACCATCTATGTCTTCTTCGGGGTCCTCTTCTGGATCTTCTTCTCTTCTTCGGGAGCATGAGAGTGGTCAGCGGATGAGCAAGCGGGCTCCCCCGGTAAAAGAAGGGATGGATCAGACAAAGACGGCATCTCATTAATAGATAAAGGTCGTAAACTAGAAGTACCAGTGGATGGTTGATGTTCAAATTCATAAATTACATCAGCAGAAGTCAAGGCTAATGTAATTTCTGGAATAGGAGATAAAGGAGGCGAAGGGGTCTTTAATGCAAAAGGTTGGTCATATAGGTCCAAGTTAAGTGAAGTCCACTGAGACTCAATTGGAAAAGGGATATCATCATCATAATAGAACTCATATGTAGGACTAGATACAACAATCTCTTGAGATTCAGGTTCAATTTCCTTACTCTTTGGATCTAGAATATCAGATAAAATTTGATGGACTGATGGGATGAACTGATCAAAAGGACGGTATGGTGCGAATGGGGGATCTCCTACCGTCCTATACTGATTTTTAATAAGATTTACAAATTGATCGAGGTTACCAGTGATTTTGCACTCCATATCAGGATGTACATAATCCAAAGCAATTTCAGATGCCCATCCCCGCCAGGAAGGAGGTAAAGCTTGTACTATTTTGAGCAGCCCGTCTAGCTCAGTCACACCACACCTCATAACTGACTTCCACATCATCATGTACTGATTGAGAAAGAACGGCATGTGCTGCTCTTCTCTCATTTTAAAGGAGAAGAACCTATCAACGCTGCCTAATCCCGACGGCCTATTATCGACATTCTTTCGAGCGGTAACCTTCTTCCTTGCCATCCTATAATCAAATATAACTTACATGCGGATCAAAACAATCATATATCACTTATGTTCATACATGCTACATCACAATAATTCACCATACTCAAGAACTATTTTCAATATATGCATACATATTCACTTTTACACATAATTCACAATTTACTTTACCTGGTTGAGCTGAAGAGATGGACTTTGAACACTGAGCTCCTATTAATAATTTAAGATTTACAAGAAAAGGTTGGCTCAAGAAAGAAAATTCACAGGACCAGAGTGAACAACTGCTCTGATACCACTCTGTCACGACCCGACTGATTAACTAGATGATTAACTAACTAATCAGGCCGTGACTGATTAGGACATTAAAATTTGTGGACAATTGAACAGGTTTAAGTGAAATAAAATTTTCGACAAACGGGCAGCATAACCCCTGAAATATGGATAAACCAACCTGCACTCAGCAAATAACCAACAACAAGTAATGATTATAAACGAGGTCACAGACTCCATAATATATACATAGACGTTTTCAAAATATTTACAAAGTTTCTCAAAAGTACGGTTTCAAGTTTCTAAAGTCAACAGCGGAAGAGCATGAAATGTCATGTGTGGAGACATGACATTTGGCACAAAATTCAAACAAACAAAAATAAGAACAACTACCAAGCTCGGTTCAAAACACATCTCCTCAAGCTCGACTGCATGTGAAACACTTTGCGGTGTGAGTACGAAAGTACTCAGTGGGTAATTGCAAAATATAACTTTCAAAACTTATAAATTTCAATTTAAGTAAACATTGAGAAAAACAACTTGAATAATTATTTCATAAGAAGCTTTCATTTTTATATCACCACACTTTCATTTTTGAAACATACCGACATCACATACCCGAGTTGGTCCAGAAGGATCTCAACTACGGTCATACCCTATCTACGTCATTCAGTAATGGGAAGTAGGCCTCCTTCCCAATACCATGGCCGGCCTACATTTGCAAGCTCACAGCCATAAACCTGTGCACAGTATATAATGTTTTCCTACCGTAGATAGGTAATTCGTCGTGATACCCACAATGTGGTAAAACATTCATTTTCAACATATTCATAATGTGGTGATTGAAAATATTTCATGATAGTAACAAGTTCAAAGCATATCATTAACTTTGCTCAAAATAATTTGCAAAGCATTACCCACCTTGCAACGACTATTCCAACAGATTTGCTTTCTCGTCTTTCACTTCCCGAATCCCTTTGCTCGTTCCTTGTAAAATAAGATTATTATAGAATTTAGCAAACTTCATTACTCCTTGAAACATATTATCACTAAATCTTAGTTTTAACTAATCTAAAATTAGATTAAACTTATTTCATCACTTTATAACTTATTCCTTAATAACTTAATTATTAATTAACTATATAACATGCTATGATCAAAGAAGTTAAACAACTTCAAGTAATCACGTTTCACTTGTTTATTATAATTCTATGACTTAATTTCTCTTAACGTCTTATTAATAACAATTTCTACCGAAATTTCGGCAGAGTAACGTTTATAATATGAATAGCCCAATTAATCCAAACTCATCCAATTTCATCCCAAACTCCCCAATATCATCACCATATACTTAAATATACATTTAGGAACTTAAAACAAGCTTAAACTCATTCATTTACACTTTAATCGCCTAATGCCCTTCAACTACACTTATAGAAATTTCCAAGAATTCTATAATCTAAAATTCATTTAGTTTTAAACAACTCACATTTACACTTATTCATCATCAATTATCATCAATTCATGATTGCTTCAAATTCCAACAAAGTTCATCACATAAAATCATAACTTTACACTAAACTTTAATTTTTCAACTTTTAATATATATTTCAAAAATTCTCATAAATTCAACTTAAGCATTATTTTTATCATAGATTTCAAAAATCATATCAAATACATCAAATAAAATCAAGAAATCCAAGTTCAAAACCTCCCCTTCATTTTCGAAAATTTGGGAATTAATGTTAATGCATGAATTAAATTTCTATAAATTCATTTTATGCATTATTTATATCCTAAAGCATAAATATCATGTCAATTAGATCAAATAAAATCAAAATCCCTAAGTTCTATTCACCCTTAGTTTTGAAAATTTTGGAATTTTAATAAACATGGTTTAACTTTTAATTTCTTTAATCATATGATGTTTATAATCATTCCTAAGCATATATTTAAGCTCAATTCAACTAAATTATATCATATGCTTCACATAAAAAAATTAGGGTTCATGATCAAACTTTAATTCACCAACTTTAGGAGATGAATGAATTAAATCCATAGAACATGCTATTTATACTTCATAATCACAATTAAATCAATAAACATAACAAAAATTAAACAAATCAACCATAATCAATACTTCAAAATTTTTGAAAACCCTAACAATATAAAAGATCATATATATCAATTTAAACCATGAAAACTTAGGTTAAATCAAGTAATTACCTTGCTTGGAGTGAATTACCACTAATTTCCCACTTATATATGGATTAAAAAGTGAAAATTAAAATTTGTGTGTGTTAGTGTGTGTGTTGGTCGAAACTTTAGGAGAAAATGAGTTTGAAGATGATATGTGATGTATATTAAGGTTCTAGATTTATGTAAGTGTAATTTAATGTGTATTTAGATTTAATTTCATTAGAATTATACACAAATTTCAATAAATTTATAATTACACCCCTAAATTTACTAAGGTTATACCTTAGTACATTTTAATAGATTAAATAAATGTTTCTCATTATTATAAGGATCCAAAACAATTATCTCCAAAATATTGGAATTAAATTCATTTAGATATAAGTATAAATTAATTGCTTTCATATGTTAAAATTCAAGTAATTATACTTAATTCCTTAATTTGAAAATTATGCCCAATAATTTTTTTATCACTAAATATTAATAAAATAACTTTATTCAAGACATTAAATGATTTAAATAATATTTCATCTCATTTCATAAGTCTTTTGAGAACTGCCCAAGTCTTTTGAGAACTTTCGCGTGAACGCGATCATGAGCAAGACCGAGTATACACTTAGTCAGTTGCTAAATGATCTCGTGGCCGCGGAAGGTGTCATGGAAAAATGAGCACATGCCCTTGCTTGCACATCAAAGGGACCCAATTTTCCATTGAAAAGTGGAAGAAGAAAAAGGGGTGCCAAAGGTGGTAGAGGAAAGGAAGCTAGTGGGAGCAGTGGGAGCAAGAACATGGTGGCCACCGGAGGCTTGAAAAGGCGAAGGAATGGGACAGTGCTTCAATGCGGCAAGGCGGGCATTGGAAGGCTAAGTGCCCCGTGCTCGAGGCTCAGTACGCCATCTACTTTAATGTGAAACATGTTTAGTGACTTGTTCTACTCATTCATGGGTAGTTGATACGGGTGCGACTGATCATGTTTGTTACACCTTGCAGGGGTTCCTGTGGACAAGGGAGCTGTTTGATGGCGAGATAACAATCTCCATGGACAATGCGGCGAAAGTGGAGGTCGTTGCAGTCGAAGATGTTTCTTTATGCTTTGATAGGACAGTTTTAGTATTGAAAGACATTTTATATGTGCCGGAGTTTCGACGAAACCTTATTTCAGTTTCCAAACTTTTTATACATGAATATTCTGTTGTTTTTGATAGTGGTGTTTCTATCATAAGAAATGACGAAGTTATATGTGGTAGCACTTTATATAATTCGCTTTATACTATTTCGGCCAAGCATAATACCTTTAATTATGTTACATCTACATCAAACCTTAAGAAGATGAAGTTTTCTTCGCTAGATGACACCACATTTCTTTGGCATCTTAGATTAGGTCACATCAATCTAAATAGGATCCAAAGACTGACTAAGAATGGAGCATTGGGTGAAATTATAGTTACTCTGTTCCTAGTCTACGAATCCTGTATAGAAGGAAATATGTCGACCAGACCCTTCAAAGCAAAGGGGTATAGAGCCAAAGAAGTGTTGGAGCTAGTCCATTCTGACCTATGTGGACCAACGTCCACACAAGCTCGTGGAGGGTACGAATATTTTGTCACTTTCATTGACGATTACTGGAGGTACGGATACGTATACCTGCTTCACCGCAAGTCTGAATGCTTTGAAAAATTCAAAGAATTTAAGGCGGAAGTGGAGACGAAGCTAGGTAAGAGTATCAAGTCACTGCAGTCTAATCGTGGTGGTAAATACCTCAGTAACGAGTTCCTGGACTATTTGGCGTAGTGTGGGATTACATCCCAGCTCACTACACCGGGCACACCATAGCAAAATGGTGTGTCAAAGCAAAGAAATAGGACTCTCTTAGAAATGGTTATATCAATGATGAGTTATGCAACATTGCCTATTTCGTTCTGGAGGTATGCCTTAGAAACAACAACATATTTGCTCAATCTAGTACCTTCCAAGTCAATCGATAAGACCCCTTTCGAGTTATGGTTTGGGCGCAAGCCTAGTTTATGCCATATATGGATATGGGGCAATCCAACACATGTGTTGAACAAGAAAGAGGACAAGTTAGAGGCTAGATCTGATGCAAGGCTGTTTATTGGTTGTCTAGATTTATGAAAGGTGGTTATTTCTATAGTCCTAAGGATCAAAAGGTCGTTATTGGCACTAACGCTCGATTCTTAGAAGATGAATACATGGAAAACCACAAATCCAAAGTTGAAATAATACATTAAGAATCAGAAGATGATCGTATTCCCCAACCGATTAAGCCAAATGTACGGATGTCATGTCTAGTGGGAGGGATCGACACCAGATACTTCAAGAAATTGAAGTGGTCGAGTTCCACTCGAGATACCGACCGTACAAGTGGCACTTACCCAGCAGGTTGTGCAAGATAGAGAACCACAGGTTACAGCATGCACCGTTGCAATTATGCCAGTAGTGCCTCGTCGTAGTGGGAGGATTGTTCGTCAACCCTAGTGATTTATGTTCGTGGGCGAATCTTCGGATTTAGTCCCAAGAAATGAGCAGGCTGTAATCGACCCATGGACATACAGCGAGGCGATACAAGACACGGATACAAAATCATGGCACATCGCTATGGACTTAGAAATTGAGTCCATAACAGCTATGGATGTATACGAGAAAACACCTCTACCAGATGGCAATGAAGTCATAGGTAGTAAGTGGGTATATAAGAGGAAGAGAGATTCAGAGGGAGAGGTTTTGGCTTTTAAAGACAGGCTTGTGGCGAAAGGGTACACTCAGATTGAGGGCATCGATTTTGATGAGACCTTTTCACCTGTAGCAATGCTCAAGTCCATCAGAAGTCTTCTGGCCACATCAGCTCACCTAAAACTTGAGGTTTGGCAAATGGATGTGAATACCGCTTTTCTAAACGGTTACTTTACAAAAGGTAGAGACATCTATATGCAGCAACCCGAAGGTTATGTGGTGAAGGGTGAAGAGCATCTAGTATGGAAGCTTAAGAAGTCCATTTATGGACTTAAGCAAGCTTCCCGATCATGGAACTTACGCTTTGACGAGATGGTAAAGTCCTATGGATTTACCCAGTTGCCTAGCAAGAGTTGTGTGTATCGTTTGGATGTCAACGGTGACGTGGTATTTCTTGCACTTTACGTAGATGACATCCTTCTACTTGGCAACAACGTGAAAGTGTTATCGGGGCGTAAAGAGTTGGTTATCCGATCGGTTTCAAATGAAAGATTTAGGAGATGCAGCGTACATTCTTGGGATCAAGGTTTACCGAGATCGCAAGAGAAAAATGTTGAGCTTATCTCAGGCGTCTTACATTGATACTGTGATTACTCGTTTTAGCATGCAGACCGCCAAGAAGGGATTTCTACCCTTCAGTTATGGTGTTCCTTTATCTAAGGAGCATTCACCTATGACTACAAATGAGATAGAGAAAATGAGACAAGTTCCTTACGCTTTCGCCGTAGGAAGTCTCATGTATGCAATGATATGTACGAGACCCGATATCTGCTATGCGTTAGGCATAGTAGCTAGATATCAGTCTAACCCTAGACAAGCTCATTGGACTGCGGTAAAGCATATACTCAAGTACCTGAAAAGGACTCGAGATTATAGGTTAGTTTACCAAGCATATAGTCTAATGCCTTTGGGTTATTCAGAGTCGGATTTCCAAGCTGACCGTGATGAGAAAAATTCTACCTCAGGCTATGTGTTTACCTTAGGAAGAGGAGCCGTATCTTGGAGGAGTGCAAAGCAGCGATGCATTGCAGACTCTACCATGGAAACCGAATATGTAGCCGCTTCGGAGGCTGCTAAGGAGGCGGTATGGTTCAAGAACTACCTCATGGATCTAGATATTGTACCTCGTTTGCCTAAGAGTATCATAGTGTACTGTGATAACTCAGGTGTAGTTGCAAACTCGAAAGAACCATGGACCCACAAGGTGACCAAACATATAGAAGGAAAGTACCATGTCATACGAGAAATCGTTAGACGAGGACACGTGCTGATTGAAAAGATTGGTACTGCGGATAACCTAGTTGACCTATTCACGAAGAGCCTGTCGTAAAAAGTCTACGATGAGTATGTTCGAAGACTTAGATTGCGCAAGATGGACCCCACTTAGAAAGGAAACTTTTGTAGAAGTGGGAGAAGCAAAGTGATGGTGTTGTTTGTAATAGCTAGTAGAGAGACACATTGTATTATAAAAGTTTGCTTTAGTATAAGTGAAAGATTGTTGGATTTGTATACTGGAAGCAGTTTTGGTTGAGATTGTATACAATAATTCATGTTACCTCTATTACAATCTCCTATCTGAATTGTTTACTTGATTGCATATGTATGTCCCTTTATCTCAATATAAGTTAGATCATACAGTGTATAGTAGATCAAAGAAGTCTGTATGATTGGTCAAGCTTAATGAGATATAAAAAGGATCACAGCTGAGACAACTTGAGGACGAGTTGGATAAGAAGTGACTTGACTTTGTTGCTTGTCTATACTGGTACGTCTCTGACGTATTGATGGATCACAGAGAGATGAGTTCTTCTATCTGATCGTCGTGAAGAACCTAGATCTCGGTGACTTTACATTGATCTAAATCTCGATAAGGTTTTAGGTGAGTATGAGTTGCTGACCATCACTTTGACTTGTTATGGGTGAGGGTTACATGAGATAACCCAATATTCTCCGCATCTTGGGTGGTGGCAGTGATTGTGTGTCATGCTAGTTACCTGTATCGAGTCACCGTATCCATTTAAGATGATGATGTCCCCTTAAGGAGCTCAAAAGGTTTATTGTACTAAACCATGCATGTTGAGTTATCTCAAGTCCAATAATAAGGTTGAGTGGTACTACTTAAGGAATTAAAGAGATTAATTATTTTAAGCAGTTATAACGTTATAAATAATTAATGGACGTGCGATATCTTAAATACAGAGATTCGTGAAGTCTAAGTGCAAGCCCGACTCAACTTCAAAAATAAAGGGGTAAGTCAACATTTATTCTCTAGTGGCATGAATAAATGTTTATGAATTAATTTATGTTCTGGGCTGATCATAAGATAATTAATATATTTGAGGCCCATCTTTATTCCTTGCATTTGATCTCTGGGCTGGCCTATCAAGGCCTGGAGCTGCATGAAATTTCATCTCTCATGATAGAGTCCCACTGAGATTCTGTTCTAATTCTCTCTATCTGAAAAGATATGATTATATTTATTAGATATGCAGAGATCCTATCCTAATAGGTTTCTAGGGTTGCATTATAAATATAAGGTGAGAGAAAATTAGAGCGACCTAATGCTAAGAGATTTTCGAAAATTATATTGTGCTTATTGTGATTTTTGAGATTTCCAAGTGTGCAGAAGAAGGCAAATTTTTGTAGTACTTTCCATAGATAGCTCTCACTCAGCATTGGAGTTTTGGCGAACGGGATACAGTCCAGAAGATCAAAGTATGAGTCTTGATCCTCTTTTTGTCCGATAAATTCACATGTGAATACGAGAAAACACCAACGTGTTGTAATTAATTATATAGGTGCATGCTAGGTATATCATCAATGTATGGTGAATTAAACATCCAAGATAGATCCTCGGGGGAGGGTTAAAATCAGATTTCCCTACATTCAAAGATATACCCTCATATTAGAGTATATATGAACAAGAAGAAATTTTCAACGGAGAAGAAGAATCTAATGGATACTCGAAAGTAGATTCTGATTGAATGAGAGGCGCACCATCTGGAGCGTCAAGATGAGCTAGGTCATACTAGCTGAACCATCATGTCACAAAAAAATGATGAACATAATAATGAATAAAACCCCAAGTATACAAAAATATGAAGGGTTTTTAGTAGAAGGAAAGATTGACCATATTCTAAGGAAATTGAGTCTAGTCAATAAGAGGCATAAAGTCATGTATGGAGTTACAAGGCGTGAAATGGCGCTTTCATCCCAGTTTACTAGGAATCAAGTAGAGATGCAACTGTTACCAGCAAAAGATATCTGAGAAGATCTTCAAAGTATGAAGCTAGAAATCGCTAATACGATGGAATGGATTCATATTAGAGAAGTCCAGTTGGTGATCAAATCGGCACACTACTAGGGCACATATACCCCAATTGATATCGTAATCTGTGATAAAAGGATATTGAATCATGCCGATTTAATAATGGGAACCATTTCGGGAATTTATATGGTAAAAAGATCATAGCAATCTTCCACCCAAAGATTTCATATAATATCAAAGATTCTGGTTTTAGTAGAGTCATGACGTTGACTCAAAAGGATGGATTTGATGGAAGATGGGAACATACCCTATTTCATCACTTATAAGGTGTCTTATACTCTTTCAAACTCACACCATACAGAGTTATATCTAGGGAATGAGTTTATCGAGATACCGGATATTTTTAAGAAGGCAGCTAAAGCAAACTGCCTAGATCAAGTGGAAATTCCACCTATAACCAGTACTACAGTACGATGATAGCCAAAGATTTGGAGCCCCAAGATTATTATTCCAATGAGATAGAGAGAGTTATCTATCAAGGATACGAAATGAGCTTTTCTCAATCGTATGAGAGAAAATCTATCAAAGACATTCAACCGCAGGAAATCAAAGTTGCAGCCAAGCTTGAATGTCTAAAAGGATGGGGAGGAGTTGTTATCAGATTTGACACGACAGGCGAAGAAATATACTTCCCTTGCATGGTGTTATATCATCTAAAGAATTTAGGGTCCAACATTTATGAAGGAACCCTAGATATCAGAGGATTTCCAAATGGTCATTACAGGGAAAGCCGGTCAAGAAGTGGAAGTCCAAATCCTAGGATGAAAATTTCTCCATAGGTGCAAACTATGGGATATATCAATTGAAGGAATGTAGGTGAAAATTGACGGGAGAAAACTGCTGATTGAATGACAAGTTCATTCTCAATATACATCTCAATTTTTATGTTATACAAGAAGTACAAAGCATAATATTTTGCTGCTTATGTCGATTCAGGTGCAGGAATCTGCATAACAAAGAAAGGAGTTTTTCCAGCAGAAGTGGAGGAAAATCCACCTCAGATTGCTGGAAGAGATTTCTCAAAGAAGATCTTACTCTTATCCAAAGGAGTAAGGCAGACAGAAATCTTGATAGGCGGAGCAAGTGAAACACCTTGGTACAAGGTCCCGACTATACCGATCTATTTCCATGATACCAAGCTGATATCTGTTTCAACTAAAAACACTCTTTTAATTGACTCATAATCGAATGAGGTAATCGTAGAGGGAAAGTTAACCCAAATCATCTCTTAAGGAAAACTTAACAGGGCTTATTGTTCGTGTCGCACATAAAAACAGTAAATCTTAAACACTCTAATACCAAAGGAGGTTTTGGAACAAACGAGAATTGAAATGCGAAAAAGTAAATTTAAGTAAAAGCAAACATAGCTAGGGGTTGTCAATTCCTAGTTGATACCTAAAGAAATCACGAATACGGGTAGCTAAAGCGTCGAATAAAACTAAACTAAATTCATCAAACTAAAAACAATTAAATACAAAGGAGAAAAATTCAACATAATATTAAATTTAAGTATCAAAATTTGTGAAACATAAAAGATAGAATGCAAGGGAAGATAGTACCAAAAGAAAAAGCAATAATCTAAAATCTACTATGAATTGGAATCCACAGACCCAACAAGATATAATGCGTAAATCAAACGGAATGAAAAGCTAGAATAAAAATAAAAATATTATATTTCTCTCGTTTGTCTTCTCTCCGAAATTGCTCTAGAATAAACTGCGCTCTCAAAGAATAAAAATGTGACTGCGGAAGTGAAAAACGGGGCTTGGCCTAAAACGTGCATGGCCTTTATATAAAACCAATGACTGAGCGCCAGCTGCACGATGAACGAGCACGATATTGAGTGTAAAACTAAAGTTGAGCATCGGGTGAGGCTGAGCGCTCGCTGCTCTAGTGTTTCTGTATTAAAGCTGAGCACCAGTTGTAACCCAAGTCGTCTCTCAAGGAAAACTTAACACGGCTTATTGTTCATGTCGCACATAAAAACGGTAAATTCTAAACACTCTAATACCAACGGGGGGTTTTGAAACAACGGAAATTGAAATGCGGAAAAGAAATATAAATAAAAGCAATCTAACTAGGAGTTGTCAATCCCTAGTTGAGAACCTACGAAAAACACGAATGCAGGAAGCTAAAGCGTAGAACAAACTAAAGTAGATCATCAAACAGAAAGCAATAAAATTCAACGGAGAAAGATTCAACATACTATTAAATTCCAATATCAATTGCATAGAATGTAAATTTATCAAATACCAGAAGAAATAGAATCAATGGAAAAACCAATAATCCAATATCTACTATGTAATTGAATCCAACAGAAATCACAAGGCAAGAATACGTAAATCGAAGGAATGTAATCCAACAGATATCATAAAGCAAAATGCATAAATCGAAGGAATGAAAAGCAAGAATTAATACTCTAATGTTTTGTAACTATCTCTGTCCTCATCGGAAAGCTCCCAGAAAATTAAATTGAAGAACAGCGACTGCGCAAAAAATAAACTGGATGCCCTAACTCAGCGTGCGCGCTTATATATATAAAGTGAGTGAGCGCCGGTTGCACACTGAGCGAGCGCAGAGCGGAGACTTCTATTTCAAAGTGAGCACAGGCTGGGGATGCAGTGCTCGCTTATGGAGAGCTTCTGTCTCATAAGTGAACGCTGGCTCGAAGTGAGCGGGCGCGCAAAGGAGGTGAGCGTGCGCGCGAGGCGAGCGGGCGCGAGGAGGTGAGCACGCACAAATGAGAGCGGGCGCGGGGAGGTGAGCGCGCGCGCAGAATGAGCATGGGCGCATGCTGAGCGCCCACAGAGTGAGCGCCGATTCGGGGGTGAACACTCGCGAGGTGCGAGCCTGAGCGTTGGATTGGTGCTGAACTCGCGCAGAGGGGACGGGCGCTCAAGCAAAGTGAGAAAATGCTCAACAAGTGAGAGGGCGCTCAAGATTGAGTAGAGGACGCGCAGGTGAGCCGACATTCAGCCATGAACCGGCGCTCAACGTGCTGAACGCGCGAGAAGTTGTGGGCGAGCGCGGGGCGTGAGCGAGCGTGCGGAGCGCACATGCGCGACTTTGAAGGACTGCTCCGTTCTCCCTCGTCCGAACTCCGAATTACGATCCGTTTGCGCCTACAGACTCCTATCGAGATGATCTTCAATATACTTCAATTCTTGGCAAATCCATTTCGTCCTATTTAATGCCATTTTCTACAAAACATCAAAACAAACCAAATAAGTCTGAACCGATAATTAGTAATCAAAACAACGGCATAAATAGGGCAAACCACTGAAAACGATATACATAAGAATACCAAGAATAAGTACAAAACAAAACCAAATAGGATCGCGAAGTAAATCTGCTCCGTAAGGAAACACATTCTCAATGATGTAAGGACCACTCCACCTGGAAATGAGCTTCTCGGGGAAAAGTTTCAAACAAGACTTGAGAAGTAAAACCTTCATTCCCGGCTTTAAGTCCTTGCTAACTATCCGCTGATCATGAATCCGTTTCACTTTTCCTTTGTAAATACTGGCATTCTCATCCTGCAACAATACATTCTCGATCAAGGGATCAATAATATCAATGAAAGCACGATCATCAATAAAATTAGTAGAGGGAAACATCACACTATCACGTACAGAGAAAGACGCAGATTCACCAAGTACAATCATTTTTAATGTGCCACTCTTAACGTCTATAAGTGTGTTGGTTGTGGCCATGAATGACTTTCCCAATAGCAGTGTGTGTTCCTCCCTATCTTCCCTAACATCACCCATATCCAAAACAACAAAGTCAACAGGAACTATCAACCCACATACCTTTACTAATATATCCTCAATAATACCCTTGGGATATCTCACGGACCTATCAGCTAACTATAGACAAATCCGAGTGGGTTTAAGTTCACCTAATTCTAATTGTTTGAAAATTGAATAAGGCATATAAGATTAATCCCGGCCCCCAAATCAAGCATGCCAGAAGTTTCCGTACCATTATTACCCAAAGCAATTTTAATAATAAAACTACCTAGATCTCAAAGCTTGGGAGACAACTGGTGCTGCAGGATGGAATTAGCTGCTCTGGAGACCACGACTTTCTCGTACTCTCCAAACCTTCTCTTCTTTGAGACTAGCTCTTTGAAGAACTTGACGTAGGCTAGCACATTTCTGATCACGTCCAATAGAGGCAAATTAACATTCACTTTGGACAGGAGTTTGTAGAACTCATTGAATTGTCGGTCCTACTTCTCGTTCTTCAACAGATGTGGAAAGGGTATCGGTGGAATGTAAGGATTTGCTGCCTTATACAGTCTGACCTCAGTCTCTTTCTTCTTTTCCACCTCCTGCGACTGCAGCTGCTTAACTGATAACTCTCTCACCTTATCCTCAACAATCCGGCCACTCCTTAGAACAGTGACCGCATGAGATCGGTGGGGTTGGCTTGGAAGTTTTCCCACTGCACCTTACTGCAACAACTTATTGAGGTTGCTAGCAATCTATCCCATTTGTGTCTCTAAACGCTTAGTTGTGGAGTCTTGAGCATCCATTCTTTGGGCGACGTATCCTCCCAAGATGGCCTCTGAGGTGGTGGAGGACGTGTTCGCTGATACTACTACTGTTGTGGGAACTGCTGCTGTGGGGCTGCTGCTACTGTGGATAGTGCCTCTATTGCTAAAACTGCTGCTGCTGTGGAGGTCTTGTGTATGGCACATTCTAATTTGAACTCTACCCTTAGTTCTGATTCCTCCATCCCGCGTTAAATTGTTGCTGATTAGGCTCGAACTGCTATCGGGGTTGAAACCCCTGCATAGCATAAGCTTCGGCTTCGCCTTCGAAGGTATGCTCTCCCATCCTGGGGAACATATCAACATTATGCCCGGGTTCATTGCAGATTCAACAAAGTTCCATGAATTCCTTGTGCTGGGCTGGTGGATCTGGCTTCCTCATCTTAAGCTCTTGCACCTCCCTCATTAGCTCAACCACTTGCTTATTCATGTCTAAAGAAGGAGTGACGGCATGTGCTTTGGCTCTTCCACCCCGACTGGATTTCTGATGTGAAGTAGCAGCCATAGCCTCAAAAATCTCAACAATATCTGCTGCCGTTCGAGAACCAATATCTCCACCTGCAGCATTGTCCACCATGTACTGAAAACTCTACGTCAACCCGTCATAGAAAAACTGATAAAGTATCTCATCTGGCAAGGCATGGTGAGGTCACTTCTGCAATAAGTCCCTGCACCGTTCCCAAGCTTCATGGAATGGCTCGTCTGACGTCTGATTAAAGGTCATGATCGGTGACCTCAACTCCTGACTCTTCTTATTTGGGTAGTATTTAGTCATAAACTTGTTTACCACGGCATTCCAATTCTGCAGAGTGTTGGCAGGGAGTGCCAGAAACAAAAACTTTGCCCTATCCTTCAGGGTATACGGGAAATAGCACATCTTCAGTTGGTTTTCATTTAGTCCTCCCAGCGAGAATGACTGCAACACTGAACAGAATTCCCTTATGAATCCCAAAGCATCCTCACTAGCAAGCCCATGAAAAGTAGGCATGAGTGAGAAATGATTCGGCTTAAGCTCATAGTCACGGGCTATTGGTCCAAGAAAAATAGGGGAGGTAGCGGCCCCAATCACTGGTCTGTAGAAATCATGCAGAGCTCGTGCATTTTCACCCATTTCTCTCAGCGTGGGTGTATTCTCAAAAGAAGGGTGATCTCTGATTATCAACTCTGACTGTTCACCACTCACAGAAGTGGCACAATATTCCTACAGTTCCGTAAGAAGCGATCTTTTAAGCTTACGAGTGCTGTCCAACGGGGTAGCAAGCGGTCTATTGAGACTGCGACTATGCTCAGCAATCTCGCATTCCAACGTGAAGCTCCCAGGATCCTTCTGTTTCAGTGGCAATTTCCACTGTAATATCGCTCTACATTCTTCAGAAAAGGTTAATTTTTTCAAATTTCCCTTGTTGGGAAAAACTAGGTTTAGCCCTCGCCCCGATGATCAATCTTGGATATTTAATTCACCATACATTGATTATTTACCTAGAATGCACCTATATAATTAATTGCAACACGTTGGTGTTTACTCGTGTTTACCTTTGAATCTGACGAGGCGGAATTGATCGAGACTCGTGCTTTGACCTTCTGGACTGTATCCCGGTTACCCAATCTCCAACGCCGAGTGAGGACGATCTATGGAGAATGCTTGGAAAAACACCCTTTGCTCTCTACACAATTTTCGAAAACTCACACTTGTGTCTATGGAGTGGACGAAAATTTCTAGTGTTAATGTGTGGATTAACTTTGATTCTATCTCTTACCTCATATTTATAATGCACTACCTTAATCCCATAAGGAAAGGATCTATGCATATACCATAAATATAATAATATCCTTATAGGATAAAGAGAATAAAATCATTCCATAATTACACATAATTTTCGAAAATTCACTCCAATTACAATATATGGACTTTACGTAAATATCTTCCATAATTCAATATATGGAATTCACATAAATTTCTTCCATATTTCAATATATGGACTTTACGTAAATTGCTCCATAATTCAATATTTGGACTTCCGAAAATTTCTAGTTAATAATATATATAAACCTAGACTTTATCTCTTACCTTATATTCATAATGCATTACCATAATCCCATAAGGAAATGATCTATGCATATCCCATAAATATAATTATATCCTTATAGGATAAAGAGAATAAAATCTTTCCTTAGAGAGCATCATAGAGGCGCCGATTTCTCCTTGGCTACGGGCCTTGATGGGCCAGCCCAGGGATCAAATGCAAGGAATAAAGATGGGCCTCAAATAAATTAAAATTCTTATGTTCAGCCCCGAACATAAATTAATTTATAAACATTTATTCACGCCACTAGAGAATAAATCTTGACTTACCCTTTATTACCGAAGTTGAGTCGGGCTTGCACTTAGACATTCTGAATCCCGTATTTAAGATATCGAACGTCCATTAATTATTTAGAGCATTACATCGCTTAAAATAATTAATATCTTTAATTCTTAAGTAGTACCACTCAACCTTATTATTGTACTTGAGCTAACTCAACCTGCGGGGTTTAGTACAATAAACCTTTGAGCTCCTTAAGGGGCGTCATCATCCTAAACGGATACGGTGACTCGTCTGAGATAACTAGCATGACATACAAGCAATGCCACCACCCAAGATGCGGAGAATATTGGGTTAGAACATATAACCTCACCCATAACAAGTCAAAGTGATGGTCAGCAACTCATACTCACCTAATACCTTATCGAGATTTAGATCATCGTAAGTCACCGAAATCTAGGTTCTTCACTACGGTCGGATAGAAGAACTCATCTCACTGTGATCCTTCAATACGCCGAGAGACGCATACAAAGATAGACAAGTAACCAAGTCAAGTCACTTCTTATCTATACATGACTATACCGACAACTCGTCCTCAAGTTGTCTCGGTGTGAAACTTTTATATCTCATTAAGCTTGACCAATCATACGGACTTACGTGATCTTCTACACATCGTATGATCTAACTTATATATGAGATAAGGGGACACGAGATATATGCAATCAAGTAATCAAATCGGATAGGAGATTGTAATAGTGGTAACAGAAACATTGTATACAAGCTCAACCAAAGCGCTTTCAAGATACAAATCAACAATCTCCCACTTATACTAAAGCAAACTTTAGTATACAATGTGTCTCTACTAGCTATTACAAATAAAACCATCACTTTGCTTCTCCCACTTATAGAAAAGTTTCCTTTCTAAGTGGGTGCCATCAAGCATAATCCAAGTCCTCTAACGTGTCCATCGTAGACTTTTTGCGGCGAGCTCTTCGTGAATGGATCCGTTAGGTTATCCGTCGTATCAATCTTTTCAATCAAGACGTCCCTCGTCTAACGATTTCTCGTATGACATGGTACTTTCTCTCGATGTGTTTGGTCGCCTTGTGGGTCCGTGGTTCCTTCGAGTTTGCCACTGCACCTGAGTTATCACAGTAAACTATGATACTCTTGGGCAAACCAAGTACCACACCTAGATCCATGAGGTAGTTCTTGAACCATACAGCCTCCTTAGAAGCCTCCGAAGCGGCTACATATTCGGCTTCCATGGTAGAGTCCGCAATGCATCGCTGCTTTGCACTCCGCCAGGATACGGCTCCACCTCCCAAGGTAAACACATAGCCCGAGGTAGACTTTTTCTCATCACGGTCAGCTTGGAAATCCAGTCTCTGATAACCCAAAGGCATTAGACTATCTGCATGGTAAACTAGCTTATAATCTCGAGTCCTTTTCAGGTACTTGAGTATATGCTTTACTGCAGTCCAATGAGCTTGTCCAGGGTTAGATTGATATCTAGCTACTATGCCTACCGCATAGCAGATATCGGGCCTCGTGCATAGCATTGCGTACATGAGACTTCCTACGGCGGAAGCGTAAGGAACTTGTCTCATTTCCTCTATCTCCTTCGTAGTCATAGGTGACTGCTGTCTAGATAAAGGAACGCCATGTCTGAAAGGTAGCAATCCTTTCTTGGCGGTCTGCATACTAAAACGAGTAATCACAGTATCAATGTAAGACGCCTGAGATAAGCTCAACATTTTCTTCTTGCGATCTCGGTAAACCTTGATCCCAAGAATGTACGCTGCATCTCCTAAGTCTTTCATTTGAAACTGATCGGATAGCCAACTCTTTACGTCTGATAACAGCTTCACGTTGTTGCCAACTAGAAGAATGTCATCTACATAAAGTGCAAGAAATACCACATCATCGTTGACATCTAACCGATACACACAACTCTCGCTAGGCAACTCGGGTAAATCCATAGGACTTTACCACCGCCAAAGCGTAAGTTCCATGATCGGGAGGCTCGCTAAGTCCATAAATGGACTTCTTAAGCTTCCATACTAGATGCTCTTCACCCTTTATCACATAACCTTCGGGTTCTGCCGCATATAGATGTCTCTACCTTCCTCAAGGTAACCGCTTAGAAAAGCGGTTTTAACATCCATTGCCAAACCTCTAGGTTGAGTGGGTGCTATGGCCGGAAGAATTACGATGGACTTGAGCATTGCTACGGCGAAAAGGTCTCATCGAAATCGATGCCCTCAACCGAGTGTACCCTTTCGCCACAAGCACGGCTTTAAAATCCGAAACCTCTCCATCGGAATCTCTCTTCCTTTTGTATATCCACTTATCGCCTATGGCTTCCTTGCCATCCGGTAGAGGTGTCTTTCATATACATCCATAGCGTTATGGACTCCATTTCTAAGTCCATAGCGGTGTGCCATGATCTTGCATCAATGTCTTTATCGCCTCCTTGTATGTCCATGGGTCGATTATTGCTGCTCGTTTCTTGGGACTAAACCAAGATTCTCCCACGAACATAAATTGCTCGGGTTGACGAACAACCCTCCCACTACGACGTGGTTCTCTGGTACTATGGCAACGGTGGGTGCGAAACTTGTGGTTCTCTATCTTGCACAACTTCTTGGGTAGGTACCACATGCAGTCGGTATCTCCGGTGGAACTCGACCCACTTCAATTTCTTGAAGTATCGGTGTTGATCCTCCCACTAGACTCGACATCTCGCACCTTTGGCCTAATCGGTGGCGGAATACGATCATCTTCTAATTCTTGAAGAATGATTTCAACTTTGGACTTATGATTCTTCATATAATCATCTTCAAGAATCGAGCATTAGTGCTAATAATGACCTTCCGATCCTTAGGACTATAGAATAAACCACCTTCGTTCCTCTAGGATATCCAATAAATGACCTTGCGTCGGATCTAGCCTCCAACTTGTCGACCTTCTTGTTCAAAGACGTGTTGGATCGCCCCATATCCTTATGTGGTTTAAACGGGCTTCGCCCAAACCACAACTCGAAAGGGGTCTTTTCGACCGACTTGGATGGTACTAGATTTAGCAAGTATGCCGCCGCTTCTAAGGCATACCCCGTAATCTAAATAGGCAATGTTGCATAACTCATCATTGATCTAACCATTTCCAAAAGAGTCCTATTTCTTCGCTCGACACACCATTTTGTTTGTGGTGTGCCCGGTGAAATCTTGTTGGGAGGTAATCCCATACTTCACTAGATAGTCCATGAACTCGTTATCGAGGTATTCGCCACCGCGATCGGATCATGATGACTTGATACTCTTACCAAGCTTCATCTCCACTTCCGCCTTAAACTCTTTGAATTTCTCAAAGCATTCGGACTTGCGGTGAAGCGGTATACGTATCCGCACTTGAGTAATCGTCAATGAAAGTGACAAAATACTGCATTCTCCATGAGCTTGTGTGGACATCGGTCCACATAGGTCGAATGGACTAACTCTAACATTTCTTTGGCTCTATAACCCTTCGCTTTGAAGGTGCAGTCGACATCTTACCTTCTATACAGATTCATGGCGGGAATGGAGTAATTGTGAGATTACCCAACACCCATTCTTAGCCGTCTTTGGATCCTATTTAGATTGATGTGACCTAATCTAAGATGCCGAGAAATGTGGTGTCATCTTGCAAGAAAACTTTTCTTTCTAGGGTTTGAAGAAGATGCAACATAGTTATAGGTATTATGTTTTGTAGAAATAGTATAAAGCTTAATTATATAAAGTGCCAACACGGATAACTTCGTCATTTCTTATGATAGAAACACCACTATCAAAAATAATGAGAATATCCATGAGTAAATAGTTTCAAATAGAAACAAGGTTCCACCGAAAATCCGCACATATAAAACGTCTTTTAAAACTAAAGCTGCTCTCTCAAAACATAAAGTAACATCTCCGACTGCAACGGCCTCGACTTTCGCCGCGTTGCCCATGGAGATCGTTATCTCGCCATTACTCAGCTCCCTTGTCCGCAGGAACCCCTGCAAGGTGTAACAAACATGATCAGTCGCACCCGTGTCTACTACCCAAGAATGGGTAGAACAAGTTGCTAAACATGTTTCCGTTACTAAAGCAAACGGCGCACTTGAGCCTTGAGCATAGGGCACTTAGCCTCCAATGCCCGTCTTACCGCACTTGAAGCACTTGCCCTTCTCCTTGGCATCTTCAAGCCTCCGGTGGCAGCCATGTTCTTGCTCCCATTACTCCCACTATTTCCCTTGCCTCTACCACCTTTGGTGCCCCTTTTTCTTTTTCCATTTTGCAACGGAAAATTTGGGCCCTTAGATGTGCTAGCAAGAGCATGTGCTCCTTTGCCCATAACTCCTTCCGCAGCCACGAGATCATTGAGCAACCGACTAAGTGTATCTTGAGTCTTGCTCATGATCGCATTCACGCGAAAGTTCTCAAAAGACTTGGGCGGTGTATTGAGGATGATATCGACCTTGGCCGCCGTCAATACCTCCTCCCAACCGATCAAGACTATCCATGAGATGAGTTATGTGGGAGACATGTTCATGGACGAACTTCCTTCTTCCATCTTACACGCCAAGATTTCTCTCATTGTGTGGAAGCGATCGTCCGATCCGATTGCCCAAACTTACTCTCGAGACTTGACCAAATATCGATCGCGTCTACCATCGATCGATGTCGTACCGCAAGCCTTTGGACATAGTAGTCATCATATAGCATTTAGCCATATTGTTTGACTTATTCCAAAGTCTCGCCTTGACTCGCCGCTCATTAGTCGATCGTCGATGGGGCATCGGGTTTAGGAGTAGTGAGAACAAACAGTGTTCTTCAATGATAAGAACATATTCCATGTTTCGTTTCCACTCGATAAAATTTGGACCGGATAACGGATTTTGTGCGAGCATATTGATAATCGGTGTAAGAGACATATCTGAAATGATAATGTAAACACATAAGCATACGATCGCACATAATTCATAACAATAATATTGTAACCTTTTGATAAAACAATATTAATTGAAACCTCCAATCGCCCAAGGAATCCCACATGCAAGCCACGCGTGTGGACGTTTACACATGAACCCCTTGACCAGACTAAAATATACCTTTTAGTCGTTTAATTTCAATCCATGTCAACTTATCCTTATGACAGATGAAATTAACGATTGGACCTTACTAGACCACATCACTATCACAAGAAGGGACTTGTGGGAAGTTGTACTTGAGGTGATGTCTAGCAATGACCACATTTTAACAAATAGAAAACTAATTCTTAGAATTAGCATACTCACTAGACCATAGCGCCCAATTCAAATTCTTTTGTTATCTCATTTTATATCTATCTCTAGAGAACTTATGAAAATCGCACATGCAAGCCACGTGTGTGGGCGTTTACATGAAACTCCCACTTCTCAATAGATTTAAAATGTTTTATTTAGAAATCTCATCTAACAAACTTATGATAAGCGGTCTGCAAGCAAGCCACGCGTGTGGGCGTTTACTCACGGTGTGTATCACTTTGTTTAGAGATCAAAAGTGGAGGTCTTGACATTTTAATTTAAAAAAATTAATTTGTCGGTTTGCTTGCTTAGTCTTTTTGTTCAAAAGGTTTGTCCATGCAGATCACGTAATCCTAGCATGCTTTTCTATAGAACTCAACATGTAAAACATGCTAGCGTAATTCTAAAATATGCTTGAAAACGCGATAAACCTAGCATGCTTACTATGCGCATCCAATTATGAAAACACTTAAAGGTTTGTCAACGTAATTTAAACATACATAGCATGCTATCGCATAATTTAAACATCCACGACATGCAATGAACGATAAAAAAAACGCTCATCGTGGGCCACTCGTGGAATCGCACTTTTCCGCCTAATCTATTACATAGAATTGCAAAGACAGATCTTTATAATCTTCGAACGGCCTCGCGTGCACGCGCACGGACGGATTGAAAACGGGCCTCGCGTGCGGGCACGGACCGACTCGTCAAAACAGATTCGGTGGAAAAGCGGATCCGGCTCGACCCGTCACGCCGGCGGCGTCCGCTGAAGCGCTGCGCGCCTTGCGTGCCGCCGCCCGCATGCCGTGCGACCCGTTTTCCATTCGCCTCGATCCGCCGCTGCGTCTTCGTTTTACTTTTACGAGATAAGATTTACGTAAAAATAAATTTAATCTAACCACGGATTTTCTCGTGGTGAAAACAAAATCCGACAAAAAAAAACGAGCCACGATGAACGATAGATTCAACAATTTATATATTGCGACGTAATAATCAAACGTGAATTAATCCAGCGAGCCAAGATATCGATCGTGCTCGATACCAAGTGTTGGGAAAACTAGGTTTAGCCCTCGCCCGATGATCTATCTTGGATATTTAATTCACCATACATTGATTATTTACCTAGCATGCACCTATATAATTAATTGCAACACGTTGATGTTTACTCGTGTTTACCTTTGAATCTGACGAGGCGGAATTGATCGAGACTCGTGCTTTGATCTTCGGGTGTATCCGGTTACCCAATCTCCAACACCGAGTGAGGATGATCTATGGAGAATGCTTGGAAAAACACCCTTTGCTCTACACAATTTTCGAAACTCATACTTGTGTACATGGGTGGACGAAAATTTCTAGTGTTAATGTGTGGATTAACTTTGATTCTATCTCTTACCTCATATTTATAATGCTCTACCTTAATCCCATAAGGAAAGGATCTATGCATATACCATAAATATAATAATATCCTTATAGGATAAAGAGAATAAAATCATTCCATAATTACACATAATTTTCGAAAATTCACTCCAATTACAATATATGGACTTTACGTAAATATCTTCCATAATTCAATATATGGAATTCACATAAATTTCTTCCATATTTCAATATATGGACTTTACGTAAATTGCTCCATAATTCAATATTTGGACTTCCGAAAATTTCTAGTTAATAATATATATTAACCTAGACTTTATCTCTTACCTTATATTCATAATGCATTACCATAATCCCATAAGGAAATGATCTATGCATATCCCATAAATATAATTATATCCTTGTAGGATAAAGAGAATAAAATCTTTCCTTAGAGAGCATCATAGAGGCGCCGATTTCTCCTTGGCTACGGGCCTGGATGGGCCAGCCCAGGGATCAAATGCAAGGAATAAAGATGGGCCTCAAATAAATTAATTATCTTATGTTCATTGTAACATAAATTAATTTATAAACATTTATTCATGCCACTAGAGAATAAATGCTGACTTATCCCTTTATTACCGAAGTTGAGTCGGGCTTGCACTTAGACATTACGAATCCCCGTATTTAAGATATCGAACGTCCATTAATTATTTAGAGCATTCTGACTGCTTAAAATAATTAATATCTTTAATTCCTTAAGTAGTACCACTCAACCTTATTATCGCATTTGAGCTAACTCAACTGCGCAGGTTTAGTACAATAAACCTTTGAGCTCCTTAAGGGATGTCATCATCCTAAACGGATACGGTGACTCGTCATGAGATAACTAGCATGACATACAAGCACCGCCACCACCCAAGATGCGGAGAATATTGGGTTAGAACATATAACCTCACCCATAATAAGTCAAAGTGATGGTCGAGAACTCATACTCACCTAATACCTTATCGAGATTTAGATCATCGTAAGTCACCGAGATCTAGGTTCTTCACTATGGTCGATAGAAGAACTCATCTCACCGTGATCCTTCAATACGCCGAGGCGTACCAAAGCATAGACAAGTAACCAAGTCAAGTCACTTCTTATCTATACCGCAGCCTATACCGACAATTCATCCTCAAGTTGTCTCAGCTGTGAAACTTTTTATATCTTATTAAGCTTGACCAATCATACAGACTTCTGTGATCTTCTACACACTGTATGATCTAACTTATATATGAGATAAGGGGACACAGATATATGCAATCAAGTAATCAAATCAGATAGGAGATTGTAATAGTGGTAACAGGAAACATTATATACAAGCTCAACCAAAACTGCTTTCAGTATACAAATCCAACATCCCTAACTTCCTTTTGTTTGCCAATGCATCTTTGAGAAATTCCACGTATCCAGACATATTTCTGAGCGCATCAAAGAGATGCCTGTTGATGTTTACTTTCTAGAATATCTCTTTGAATCGGTCGAACTCCTCGTCATATTTTGACTTAGCTAGCCGACTTGGGAAAGGGACCGGAAGAGTGTAAGTTGGCAGAATCTTCTTCTGGACTGCCTCACGGCCACCCTCGCGATCGCGAGGATGGTCGCTAGGCGCTGAAGCTACGTTTGCCTTCTTCCTCGCGGCCGGGCTAGTGGTCGCTAGCTCAGTCGATAGTTCTTTGATAGAACCCTCTGGACTCTTTCTCGCGGCCGGCCTAGCGGTCGCTAGGTCGATCGCTAGCCTCTCGGTAATAAGATATGTATCATTTCTCACGGCTGGGCTAGCGGTCGCTAGCTCCGCGAGCTCTTCCTCGCTCACCGTACGTCCGTCTTCTCGTTCTGGTTGGCTCTGATAAGCTTTTCCACTCCTCAGCTAGATGGCAAAGCACTGATTTATCGGGTTTACCTCCGTAGTGCTCGAAAATTGGCCCGACTTTTGTTGCGCATTCAGCTGTGCAGCTATTTGGCTAATCTGGTTCTCCATTATCTTCATGTGTTTGCCCATTGCTGCTACAGTGGATTCCAGACGTGTAATCATCTGACCAGGCGTACTGATGAACGAGTTCTGTTGAGTTGCCAATTGCTGGTTGCTCACAACCAACTGTTGCATCATTTCCTCTAAGCTCTGCTTCTTCGGCTCATGAATCATCCCATTACGCACTACGGCTTCACCGGAGGTTCCGGAAGTTGTTGGGGTTAGCATACGACAAGTTGGGATGATTCCTGTTGTTAGGATGGTATGCCGGATTTTCCCCAGGACGGTTCCTCTGATTTATATAATTTACGTTCTCCGTCTCGAACTTGCTTTTCAGCAGAGTGAATTTCTCCATGAGATCATCGTATCTGGGATCGACCTCTACTGCAACTGCCTTTACCACATGCGTCCTCTCCATCGTCCATTGATAGCTATTGGCAGCCATCTCTTCTATAATTCGGCTGGCCTCCTCCACTCGGCGGTTCAACAAGCATCCCCCTGCCGACGCATCCACAATGCTTCTCATATGCAGTGTCAGCCCACTGTAGAATTGTGTGATCTGTTGTTCTTTGGAAAATCCATGTTGAGGGCACTTCCTCAATAAGCCCCTGAATCTCACCCATGCCTCGAATAAAGATTTGTCTCTTTGTTGGGAAAAGTGGGAGATCTCGGCTATGATCTTCTGTGCTTTTACAGGCGGAAAATATTTCGAGAGAAACTTCTCGCAAAGTTTCCACCAGCTGTTTATACCAGTACGATCCAGGCTCTTGAACCAATCCTTCGCCTGGTTGCGCAGAGAAAATCCGAACATGCGCATCCGGATCGTATCTTGTGGCACCCCATTTTGCTTGATGGTGTCACATATATCTAAGAATGTCTCCAGATGAGCATTCGGATCTTCTATCACTCCTTCCCTAAACTGCTATCCTTGTACCATGCTTATCAGGGCCGGCTTCAGTTCGAAATTGTTCGCAATTACTTCGGGGGCCCATCCGCCTCCTTGAAATTGTTCAGTAGGAGGTCGGTACATATAGTTCAGTGGTCTCGTCTCTGCAGCAGGGAGGAGTCCCATGTTCGTCATCTGGCACTGCATCTCATTAAATTCTGCCAGAAGACTTGCAGGATGCTCGGGAGGTATACCCCCGTTAACTGCCATCTCTTGCTCTCTCCTTTCTCGTCTCCTTCTCCTCTGAGTGCTTTCGATCTCGGGATCTAAAATTTTTCGGAGGTCCCTGAGATCTTGTAATCATATACTACCTAGAGAAAAATGGAGAAATCAGCTCTGGCAAGAGATAAAGAATAAAATAAAATATACAACTTGAATTAAAAATTCCAAATCAACGAGTTATTCCTATATAATCTTAACAATCCCCGGCAACGGCGCCAAAATTTGATCGCTACTTTTTCTTACACGAAAACGTGCAAGTAGATAGGGTAGTCGAGTATCGTATCCACAGGGATTGCAACGCGAAAATACAGAAGCTAACTCAATAATCCTTCATCATTATCCAAGTGACAGATTTGGTTTTGGAAAAGGTTTTGGGACTTCAAATCTTAGATTCAAAGCCAAGAACAAAATAAAGCAATAAAGACAAATAAACAATACTCAAAGAGATCATAAGACTGAAAGACTAACCCTAGGGATGTATTAATCCTACCCACATCGTATGTTTATCCTGCTTCCTATTAACCAATATTTAATCCAGACAAGATGGAAGATCACATATGTAACCAATAATTTCAGTTACGACAATTGTGGTAGTAGATTACTAATTTTTCCTATTACTGTTACGTCTCAAGGTGAAAATTAGCAACTCCAAAAAGATCACAAAGAATATTGTTGATAAAATTATTTGATGTACGCAAGTGCACGTAGTCAACAAGTAATACACGGAAATATTCCGAGATCGAATCCACAGGGATCGCACTTTTTAAATCACGCCGACAAACAATTCTTGTTTAAGAGAACAACACAAGGGGAATAAAACAGGAAATAACAATTTAATAAAAACAGACGAAAATCAAAACTAAGAGAATGTTACCACGGAGCGAGGTAAAATTTCAGACAAGTGTATGATTAAACAACTGATAAAAGGATGAGAAATAGACTTGACCTCTCGATTCCACCCATGCTCTATATTAAATATGCTACAACATTATCATCGCCTCATTACCATGACATGAACTTCTCCGATTCTTAGTATTTTTCCAAATCTAAGATTATATTCTATAAATCATTCGATATATTCCTATACCAAACAGCTCTTAGAATATCTTTACTAATCCATTCATTTATGTCACGTAAGGTAAACACATATTCCTATGCTATTCACACACATAATGTTTAAATCATGTTCTTACGTCACTCTCTTGTTTTCCACTCTATAAGAGCTTCCCAGAAATTACAGAGCTAAGATCTCACCCATGGTGATCAATCACAAGCAAGATAAATAATCTCCAAGAGAACAATAGCAATTTAATAAGATAAGCGTAGAAATAAGCTCGTCACGCGAGCATGGGTTTCATCAAAGGTCGAGTCCTACAAATTTAGCTCATAGTGAGCTGCTCAACAATATCCAGATACACGAATGCCATAACAAGGTAAGAAGAATTCGAGAAGAAGAAAGTAAAACTCGTCCCCGGAATCACGTGCTCCTTCTTGGATCGTTGCCTCTTCCGATGGCTTCTTCTCCAAGTTGTCGCTCCTCTGATTCCTCCTTCTTCCAATGATTGTGTGTTTTTCCTCAGAGTTGATAGCATAATCTTCTTACGTTGTCATCGTCCTCCTTTTAATAACCAACTCTGGCTCTTTTTAGGGATGAGGCGCGCACCGCCAACCCTTCAACCTCTGATTTTTCAGTCCTTTTCTGATGGCTCTGACAGATTACAACCCGTGCGTCCCTTTTATGCTGCCGTGGCCAGATGCCATGTGGCTGTGGTCCTGCAGATCTCCTCAGTCTTTAGCCAAAACCTTTCATACTTCGTCGTAGATCATCCATCAGCATAGGCTCTTCTCTGTTTACGACCTGACTTCGCTCCAGATTTCGACTTTGGTTGCGAGCTCGACTTAATTCACGAGCTCGGTGTTAGTCACGAACTCAACCTTGTCTGCTCTTCTCTCTTTCCTGGAATCTGGTTTCGCTTACGAGCTCGACTTTGGTTGCGAGCTCGGCATTCTTGAGCTCGGCTTTTGATTACGAGCTCGGCATTCTTGAGCTCGGCTTCAGCTTATGAGCTCGTCATTCTCGAGCTCGGCTTCTGTTTATGAGCTCGTCATTCTCGAGCTCGGTTTCTGTTTATGAGCTCGTCATTTTTGAGCTCGGCTTCAGCGGCGAGCTTGAGTATGGTCAGTTCTCTCTTCTGGAGCTCGGCTTCGAGACTTCGCTCCGGCATCCTCGATTTTCACTTTTCCTTTGAGCTTTGACTTCATCTTTCGAGTTCGACCTTGCTCTCGCATTACTCCAGTCTTGTTCGTTCTCTCCTTCCTCGTATTTTGAAGTCACGCTCGCTCACGAGTTTGGCCTTGTTTGCGCGTTCGACCTGGAGCTTGGCTTCGACTAAGCGGACTTCAGCATCGTCTTCACTGCCATTCTTCCTGCTACAAGCCATAGATTGATTAAATAATGTTTTAAAAGAACATAAAACCCATTAAAGGCACCCAACTCAATCCTACACACGCACACACGAAAACACAACAAAAACACACCGAATAACACAAACATACGAACAGATCATACAAAACTCAAGGTTATTATCATCAAAAAGGTCATATAATAACTCTTTATAAGAGTTATCAAATATGCTTCCTACGAATGTTCCTATCTCAGCTACGACTCAAGGCTTATTCGTATTGTGCATTCAAGATCGATTGACAATTAAAACTGTTACGTATTCAACTGGCAACTATGTATGCATCAAGATTGATCAGAAATTAACACATATTATTAAGCACCAAGAATCACAAATCAATGCCTGAAAGGTAAATAGCAACTAGCAGGAATCATGAAACTTAGGATAGAATCATACAAACCCTATGATTAGAATAAGAATTTAGCTAGACATAGATATTGAAATAAAATACGATTTAAGCATAGAGATAATAATTAAATCAATTAAACCCGTAATGTAGCGTCGGAAGAACAATGGTTAGCTTCTCTAAACCCAAGAAGAAAACGGGAAAATGATGAATTCCTTCGGATGAAACTTCTCCAAAGCGATTACAATGCGTAGAACAAAGAAAAAGTAAAGCTTAGATGAATATAAATCAAAGCTAGAATGAAAGAAAGTGAAAATATGTTGAAAACTGAAGAAAAACATGTAAAATAGTGATGTTCCGTGTTGGAGGCGCATGAGCAAGCCTAGGGGTATATATAGGCGCAGGGTTGAACCCTAATTCGCGTCCAGCCGTCACGCCTCGCGGCCGGGCTCACGGCCGCGAGCTCGGTCGCGAGCTCTGCCTGATATGTTCTGGGCACTTTCTCGCGGCCACCCTCGCGATCGCGAGGGTGGTCGCTAGCTTCAGTGTAGAATGCGCGACTTCGCTGTTTCGCTCCGTTCTCTCGCGTCCGAACTCCGAATTACGATCCGTTTGCGCCTATGGACTCCTATCGAGATACTATTTAACATTGTAAACTTTTCATATCCATATTTGTCATATCCATTTCATCATCTTTGGTTACATCTTTGCCTTGTGCATCGATTATCACCTGAAAAGCCTACAAAACACCAAAGAGGAACCCCAAGAGCAGTATCTTCCAAAAATAGCTAAAAACATTAAATTCGACTCTATAAACGCACTTAACAGATCTAGAATCATCTAAATATATCATCAATAAACGGGTAAAAAGCACGTTTATCAATGACCTAGCATACACAACACTCAAACAAAATGGATCACACGCAACTGGAGTATAACAAAAAAAAACGAAATGAAACACAGAAAATAATCAACATAAACAATACGCCTAAATTTTTCCCCCACAACGGCACCAAAAAATTTATTTCTACTAAAAACACTCTTTTAATTAACTCATAATCGAATGAGGTAATCGTAGAGGGAAAGTTAACCCAAGTCGTCTCTCAAGGAAAACTTAACACAAACAATACGCCTAAAGTTTTTCCCGGCAATGGCGCCAAAATTTGTTTCAACTAAAAACACTCTTTTAATTGACTCATAATCGAATGAGGTAATCGTAGAGGGAAAGTTAACCCAAGTCGTCTATCAAGGAAAACTTAACAGGGCTTATTGTTCGTGTCGCACATAAAAACAGTAAATCCTAAACACTCTAATACCAAATGAGGTTTTGGAACAAATGAGAATTGAAATGCGAAAAAGTAAATTTAAGTAAAAGCAAACCTAGCTAGGGGTTGTCAATCCCTAGTTGATACCTAAAGAAATCACGAATACAGGTAGCTAAAGTGCCGAATAAAACTAAACTAAATACATTAAATGGAAAGCAATTAAATACGAAGGAACATAATATTAAATTTAAGTATCAAAATTTGTGAAACATAAAATATAGAATGCAAGGGAAGATAGTACCAAAAGAAAAAGCAATAATCTAAAATCTACTATGAATTCGAATCCAACAGAGCCAACAAGATATAATGCGTAAATCAAATGGAATGAAAAGCAAGAATGAAAACAAAACTCTGATCTTTCTCTCGTCTGTCTTCTCTCCGAATTGCTCTGGAACAAACTGCACTCTCAAAGAATAAAAATGTGACTGCGAAAGTGAAAAACAGGGCTTGCCATAAAGCGTGCTCGGCCTTTATATAAAACCAATGACTGAGCACCGGTTGCACGCTGAACGAGCGCAATGCGGAGCATAAAACTAAAGTTGAGCGTCGGGTGAGGCTGAGCACTTGCTGCTCGAGTGTTTCTTTATTAAAGCTGAGCGCCGGTTGCAGATGAGCGCTCGTTGATTTTGTGCTTCTGTTTAAAAGGTGAGCGATGGCTCAAAGTGAACGGGCACTCGGAGGGTGAGCAGGCGCGGTGCGAGTGGACTGAGCATGCACTGGAGAAGGTGAAAGCATGCGGTGGATGCAGAGCGGGCGCTGGGTTCCCAGCGCCGGATGGAGAGACTGCACGACACGTGGCATTGTGAGGATGTGTGGGCGCTCGGCATTGGGGACGCACTGGGAATGGATGCTCGGCACGAAGCAGCGGATGAGGCAGGCACTGCGAGGGGCGTACAGGCGCTAGGAACGATCGCTCGGCGTTGGTACGCGCATTGGAGCACGCTGGGAACGGGCATTCGGCACTGAGCGCCGAATGAGGCGGCCGCTGCGAGGCCAGTGCCGGATGAAAGTGGTCGAGCGTGCATTGTGGTCGATCACTGGGTGGATCGCAGCGTGCGACAGGACGCAGCATTGGACTCGACGGGGCACACGTGCGCGATTTTGACGATTCGTTCCGTTCTCCCTCATTTGAACTCCGAATTACGATCCGTTTGCGCCAGACATTCTTATTGAGATGCTCTTCAATATACTTCAACTCTTGGCAAATCCATTTCGTCCTATTTAATACCATTTTTCTACAAAATATCGAAACAAACTAAATAAGTCTAAATCGATAAATACTAATCAAAACGACGGCATAAATAGAACAAATCATGGGAAACAACATGCATAAGAATACCAAGAATAAGCACAAAATCATACTAAACAATATCCTGTTGGGAAACAATTTCCTTCATATGTTCAAGAAATTCATGCATGATAATGAAAGAATGTGATTGATGTTCACAACCAAGTGTGACCATAAAATCATTGTTCAACGACTGCAAGGGGCATTTAATCCACAAATGCCAATCAGATTTTGCAGCAACTGTGGTGAAGAGGGGAAATTTCGAACCCAAAGATGAAGGATCAAATACGGTTCAACAAAGCATTGCTGAGTTGCAGGATTGTAGAACTCTCCTAAGATCTTGATAATGAGGAGATCCAAATCCTCAAAGCGTCTTTAATATCCAGCCAAGATATTGAAGAAGGAATACAAGTTTCTCTAGAGTATGTCAAAAGAAAATTCGTACGTTGTTTCGACCAAATTGTTCATTTAAGTCGCTCGCAATAGTACGAGGTCCTTATAGACACTACAAAAATACAGCCGATCAGCGACGGATTAGCGACGGATAAAATGCAGGTCGTGAATCAGCGACGGATTAGCGACGTTCATAATGCGGGTCGTGAATCAGCGACGGATTGGCGACGGAATTTTTTGCGATGGATCAGCGACGTATCATGGCGGGGAATTCTCGCGCGAAGTTTTAACGACGGCATTTTCGTCTCTATTCCGTCGTTAAATTTAACGACGGATAGTGTCCGTCGTTAAAATTAATTTTTTGTTATTTTTAATTGAATTAACCAATTCGCCGCTAAATCGTCGTTAAAAATCGGATTATTTCTAATTTTTTTAATTTATTTTAACGACGGATCTGATCCGTCGTTAATTTTAATTGATTTTATTTATTCCCAATAATAATAGCGACGGAATGTCCGTCGTAAAATAGTCTCTAATTTAACGACGGAATTCATTCCGTCGTTAATGTAAAATCTTTTTATTTTTTATATTACAGCGTTAATTAACGACGGATACGTGTCCGTCGTTAAATTATTCCGTCGTTAAATCCATTATTTCGTTAATCCGTCGTTACAAGATTTTAAATATAACGACGGACTATTCCGTCGCTAATCCGCCGCTAAAAGTTTAATAATGACGGATTTCTTCCCCATTTCATATCGATCCTCGAAACCTCCCTCCCTCCCCCTCCCTCCCCAACCCAACCTCGCTGCCCGCGCTGCCCCCGCTGCCGCTCGATCTCCCGCCGTGCTCCTCCCCTAGCCCTCATGACACCCACCCCAACCAACCCCACCCCTGCCGATACCCCCCCTACCCCTCGCCGAGCTGCCGCCGCCTGTCGCCATGCCGTCGCCGCCCACCTCCCGACCCCCCAGGCCTTAGCCTTAGCCCCATCCCACCCCAGCCCACCATAGCCCCACCCCACCCCACCCCATTGACCCTGCCTTGCCGCTGCCGCCGCCTCCCCCTCCCGCCTCCCGCCTCGCTTATTGCCCACCACCATCACCCCACCTGAGTTGAGCCCCCAGCTGCCGTCCACTGATCCGCCGTAGATCCCGCCTCCGCCCCCGCCCCTACTGCCTTGGTGTCATTGCCGCCTCCCTACCGTCGTCCTTCGGGTTGGTTTGTTTGGGTTTTTATTTATATTTCATTTTTTTATTTTGTTATATATTTGTTGATTTTATTGAAAATATTGTATATGATGCATTGAATTGATTAGTGAAAAATTATATGATGTATTGAATTGATAGTGAAAATATTATATATGATGCATTGAATTGATAGTGAAAATTGAATTGAGTTTACCGAATTGATAGTGAAAATGATACATCGAATGTTAGTCTTGTGATTTGGGCTTGTGAAATTGATAAGCTTGGATGTGAATTGGGATGATAAATTCATCATTTCGTGAGATGTTTTGAGTTGTTAAGTGTATAATTAGGCATATGGTGATGATTTGGTGAAATTTGAATGAGTTTGATTGAATTGGGAATCAAATGGCGATTAATTTTATAAAACTTACTCACGAAATTTTGTTAGAATTGTTATATGAATAAGATGTTTTATAAGTTTCAAAATTGTATGAGTTTGCTTGTTGCTATAATTTGTAAAATCAAAATGCACCCACTTTTATTTATAACCCATGAAAATGAGGAAAAATTGTATCACATGAAGTTCTCTTAGTGGAAGATTGGGTATAAGTAAAAGGTTTTGGGTTAGAATTCCATAAATATTATAGATTAACAAAAAATTGTGTACATTTGGATATACGGCATTGATGTAATTAAGGTTCATTAATCATCAATTAGAATTTATAAGTCCTTTATTAGGTTCTATTAATAACAATTAGATTTGATTAAAGCGGAAGTATCATACATTTAAATACGCAGAGTATGTCTCGTATAAGTTTAAATCTATTACATTTAGTTTTTCATATATGGTTTAACCTTCTTGAATAATTTGCAAACTATTGCATAAGAGTATGAATTTACTCATTGCGTACCAAATGTAACGGTGTGAGTTCCCATTACACAAAAGAAAGTGCATCACAAAAAAATCTAAATAATTCTTAAGCACCAAGTCGAATAAAGTTGAGGCACACTCAATTGCATTCCAATTTTCAGACTTTAGATTATGTTTATTTATTACTTTATCTTATATATTTTCAAAATAAATATTCCTATTTAATCTAGCTTAGTTTAATATAATTAAATAATTAATCAACATATCTGCACCTTATAATTACATCGCTACAACGTGACTATCAAGATGAAACGATTCCTTCTCGAATCATCCACATTACTTTCACGTAATTATACATTGAGTTTGGTTGAATTGGAAATCAAATGGCGATTAATTTTATAAAACTTACTCACGAAATTTTGTTAGAATTATTATATGAATAAGATGTTTTATAAGTGTCTTTGCTCATTTCATGCTTAATTAGTTTAAGGTCAAGTATATGAATAAGATGTTTTCGGTTGTATGGTGATGATTTGGTGAAGTTTGGTTGAATTGGGAATGAAACGGCGATTAATTTTATAAAACTTACTCTGACGAAATTTTATTAGAATAAGATGTTTTATAAGTAAGATTTGCACACTTCATTTTTAGGTTAAGGTTAAGTATATGAAACTTGAATTAGGGTTTATGTTGCCTCGTAGATAACTAACCAATAATTATAAGTAAGATTTGCTCACTCCACTCAATAAACTTATGAGTGTATAATTAGTTTATATTGTACAACTTATGTTGAACATGTTTAATTAATTATTTATAATTAGGAGCTTGAAGAATGAATGACAATCGTGAGTGGATGTATAAGAGGTTTAGTTCGGTTGGTGGATTAAATATCAATTTCTAGATGGATTTGAAAGTTTTATCAATTCGCTAGTGCTCGCTTTTATTCGCGGATGGAGAGAAAATCAGTGTCCGTGTAAGAAGTGTAAGAATATACCTTATCGGAAGAAAGATATTGTGCGATATCACTTATCAAAATTTGATTTGTTCCAAATTATCACACATGGATATTTCGAGAGAGACAACCACAAGTAGGGACAATGTTGTGGATTCGGATGTTAACCGTCAACCAAATACGATCATACAATGGTAGTGGATGCTGCTGGTCCACAGCTCAACTTTGACGAGATCGAAGAAGAGCCAAATTTTGATGCAAAAATTTTAACGATATGTTGAACGCCGATAAACCTTGTGGCGGGTTGCTCGGATCACACAGTTGTCATTTGTGGCTCGACTTCGAGTTGGAAGCGATGAACAACATTATCGAGAAGCGGTTTTGATCAAATATCGAATCGATGAAAGAGTCGCATCCAGATGGAAATTGCGTGCTGATGACTTCTACAAAGACGAAGAGATTGTTGCGTGGCATGGGGTTGCCGTACACAAAATTGATTGTTGTCCATTTAATTGCATGATTTATTGGGCGAAGATTACGAATCGATTTTGCAAATTTCAGTAACCATCCTCGCTTCAAGAGCAATACTCGAGTGGTGGAAGTCGACGGAAAGCACAAGTAGCATATAAAAAGATGTATTATTTTCCTCTAACTCCTCGACTACAGAGATTGTATGCATCCAATGCTACAACTGAAAATATGCGTTGGCATGCATCGTCGGTCGATGATGGGGTCATGCGTCATCCGGCAGACTCAATTGCATGGAAACATTTGAACACGAAGTTTTCCTTATTTACATCGTAAATTCGTAACGTGCGATTGGGACTCTCAACTGACGGTTTTCAGCCATTCGGTCAATCGTGAAAGCAATATTCATCATGGCCCGTTATATCGACCGCTTATAATCTTCCCCGTGGTGTGTATGAAGGAGCAATACATGTTTCTTACGATCTTAGTGCCGGGACCGCGTAATCCGAAGGAGAAGATTGATGTGTTCCCGCAACCATTGATAGCGAGTTAATAGATTTGTGGGATGACGACGTTCTTACTTATGACGTATCATTGAGCGAAATTTTCAAATGCATGCATTACTTTGGACAATTAGTGACTTCCTCGCATACTCTATGTTGTCGGATGGAGTACAATTGGAAGATTAGCTTGTCCGACCGCATGGAGTATACCGATGCTTTTACTTTAGCTAAAAGTGGTAGCGGTCATGGTTTGAAAACCATCGTAAATTTCTAGCTCCTAATCACCCATTTGAAGGGATCAAGAGGTTTCGAAAGAACACGGTGATTACTAACGATCCACCGTAAGCGCGATCGGAGATGAGCTTCATCACTAATTATGGGTATGGGACTAGTCTCCGTAATGTAGATTGGCGATGATGAAATAAATAGCGTAATATCCAAGCGGTTTGGAACCGGATGGAAAAGAAGTATTTTCTAGGATCTACCTTCATCGAGTTCTCTTTTGATTCGGCATAATTTAGATGTCATGCACATAGAAAAGAATGTGTTCGATAATGTCTTCAACACGATCATGAATGTCCAAGGGAAGACAAAAGATACAAGTAAATCTAGAGAAGAACTTAATTTATCTTTTCTGGACTGTAGTCGACGATGAATGAATCAACAGAAAATATCCAAAGGCTTCTTATACACTTGACAATCGTGAGAAAAAGTCTTATGTAAGTGGGTAAGAGGTTTAAGATTTCGAGATGGGTACGTTTGAACAAGGGTAGATGTGTAGACATGACAAGCGAAGATGTTTGGGATGAAGAGTCACGATCATCACATTTTCATGCAAATAATTCTACCGGTGCATTTCGCGAACTTCTCCCACCAAATATTTGGAAAGTCGAATGAATTATCTTTATTCTTCAAAGATTTAACTTCTCGAAACATAGGGCTTGATGATGCATGGGGCTCCAAGAAAATATTCCGATGATTTTATGCAAGCTTGAGCGCATTTTTCCCTAGTTTCTTCGACTCCATGGAACATCTTCCGGTTCATCTAGCCGATGAAGCCCGTATTGCGAGGCCTGCTCAATACCGATGGATGTATCCATTTGAAAGTCTTGCTCAGACATTATCACACATATATATATATATATATATATATATATATATATATGAAGAACAACGTTCTAAATTTTAGATACTTACGTAAGTTGAAGAACAACGTCTGAAATAAAGCCGTGGTTGAGGGTTCTATCCGCAATGCTTACTTAGTAGAAGAAGCATCGACATTTTGCTCGTATTATTTTGATGATCACGTAAGAACGAAGTTCGTAGATTTGCATCATGGTCAGCGGAGATTAGGCACGAAGACTATCCAGATATGCTTCAAATCTTCAAGCAAGATGGTGACCTTTTGGAAATATGTCAACGAGATATTTGGATAGTAGAGAATATGATGTCGCTCGTTTATACGTGTTGCTCAACGTGTTGAAGTTGCGGAGACATTTACATGGCGTAAGTGTCGTGTTTTTCTTAGAATTCATTGTTAATTATTATTATTATTATTGTTATTATTAACTAAGATTGTAAATATATGTTGATGTAGTTTATTCATCGAAGATGTGAAAAGATCAAATCCACTTATCTCTAGCTCGGATATTCAAAGGTCGATTGAAAGAGGCTTCCCATTTGGTTTGAGGCATATGTGAGTGTTCGATGATTATTAGTAGAAAATATTTAATATGTACGCTTAGTCACCATTCTAATCGTTTTTTAAAATTAATAGGTCAAAGATCATACTAACAACATTGTGAATCCGCTCATATTGTCTCTTGCCAAAGGGCCTTCACTCTAATTAAGACGCACGGTGGTATTATATAAATGGTTACAAATTTCACACTTTAGAACATGGGTCACAAAGATCAACTATGAATAGTGGAGTGTGCATTAAAGGTAAAACTTATGGTGCGTATACGCAAGAACTCGATTTTTATGGTCGATTATTGAAGGTTTGTGAGTTGGAATATCCCGGCTACCAACGAAGACCACAACATTGTTTAGACGCGAGTGGTTTGATCCTTCACGATTAGGGTTATCAATTCATTCCGAGTACAAGTTGGTTTCGTAAATCATACGAGAAGATATAACAAGTTCGAACCGCTTATCCTCGCCAATCAAGCCATTCAAGTATACTATTGTGCATATCCAAGTTTAAAACAATCTATGAAAGAGTGGTGGGAAGTATGCAAAATTAAAGCTCGATCTAATGTGGAAGTCTCAGATGAGAGTTCTGCATCGATAGTACCTCCCCCTTTTCAAGAGGATGCATTAGGTTCGATTACTAATGTCGTTGTGGATGAGGACACGACACTAGTTCATCCTGATGGTACACTCATAGACATTGAAGAGACATCTGATAATGAGGATGATGAAGTTGAATTGTCAGAGTCAGAAGACAATCATACATTGGATGATGATGATGACGATGACGATGAATAGAGTTTGAATTTATAGCATTTTTTTGTATGCACACAAAACGTTATGATATGCATTATTTGTGAATTTATAGCATTTTTAAGTATGCACACAAGAGTTCAAATGACGACGACGATAATTGTCACTAGTATGCACACAAAACGTTATGATATGTATTATTTGTGAATTTTAATACAAAGATTTTTACCTTTGTTTGCGATGTCATCACGTAGGAGGCACTCAGATCATACACGCCGCCCACACCGCCACTAGAAGAAGGCATGGAGGCATTGTCTCTGACCCCCCCCTCGAGCGATGGTGGAGTGCCATCTAGAGAGGGATGAAGAAGATAGCCATTGTGAATGGGTATGACGTTATCTCTTGTATGTCTCGGTTTAAATAAATTTTAGCATTCTAATGTCTTTATTTTACGTAAATTGTAGCATTTTGTGTCCGAGCAATGATATAGCCAGCGTGATTACGAGTCATTCAGTAGATTCATGAATCACAACGGCTTCAATTGGAAATTGGTGCCTCAAGAGTTCAAGCGATTTATTTCGATGAATTGAGGTTTGTGTTGTTTATCTGAAGTCATTTATGATTTGACCTTGGCATATTCTAATCATATATTTTTGCGAAAATATTTTTATTGGGATGATACGATGGATGATGCCCCTGGTCTATTCCTACCGGTACGCAAAGCCGCCGAAGGCTATAAAGATCTTGTTCACAAGATCAAGCGGTAGAAGGACTCGCCTTAACCCACCTCCATTTATCCCCGAGCGAGATTGGGATAATTGGAAGGCATATTGGGCTCTGACGACGCCAAGAGAAGGCGGCAAGGCCCGCAACAACGGGATGTCCGAGGCGGATGGCGGAATCTTGGGATAGTCAAGCATCGGGGTGGCTCACGCCCGCTTTCGAGTATTTCGAGAGATTGTAAGTACTTTGAAGTTTTAGATATAGTAAATTTATTTAAGAATCGTGATACTTGTTAATTATTTAATTTGTTCGACTTATTTATAGCAAGAGGCGTGGAGTAGCCATAGAAGATGTGCGATGGGATGTATTCCGAGTATCATGCCACCGACGACGGAGCTATACTGACGGGAAAGCTTCGGAGTATCGCGGTAAGTATATTCGTTAAGCAACAACGAACATTTAATTAAATAATAATTGTATGAAATTATATTACAGAGCGGGTTGAGGAACATGTGACCCAGTTGAGCCAATTTGGGGAGTGATGAGATGCCGCCGTAAATTGATAGGACTCAAATTCTCAAAATGTCCTTGGGAGCTCCTCAAAGAAAAGAATATGATGTTTGAGCTGGTTCTCTATCACGGACATACATGCAGAGCGGCGTCGTCTCATTCGATGGAGAGTGCCCACTGTTGATTCCATAGCTTATCAACAATGCCTATTGGATCCGGAGGCGGATGGAAATCGAGCCGAGGCATACGAGGCCCGATTGAAGTCGAAAGCAGCAGCGCGGTATACGAGGCGTAATGCAAGTCGAGGTGAGAGCGCGAGATAGCGTGCAAGAACAGATTCAGGCTCAGGTGCGCGCTCAGCAGGAGGCCCTAGAGCGCTTCATGGCCAGCTCCCGTTTCCCCCCACCCTCGTGATATGAGCTCCCGTTTCCCCTCATCTCGACATATTCGTGTTGTATTATGAATTTGTTAACTTATCGCATGATTTAGAATTGTTTCTTTATGGGATTGTTTGGATATTACAGTATTTTGGATTGAATTGGTTTATTTTGATAGTTTGTATTGTATGGATTGAATTGGTTTATTTTGGATTGAATTGCTTTGTTTGGATTGAATTGCTTTGTATGGATTGAATTGGATGAAATTGGTTGTTTGGATAGTTTGGATTGTATAGATTGAATTGGATGGAATTGGTTTGTTTGGGTTGTTTGAAAACAGGTGGTCATTCAAAATACAAATTGAAACTGTCCAGATTTTTCTTATCTAGCGACAGACTTGCGACGGATCAGCGACGGACCTACGACGGATTAACAACGTGAAATAACTGAACCAACTGTAACTAGCGACGAACCTGCGACGGACTACCGATGGATTTACGACGGATTTACGACGGTGTTGTTACGTAAAATTAAAAAAAAGTTATAACTTTAGCGACGGACAGTGTCCGTCGCTAATTAGCGACGGATCAGAGGCGGATTCACGTCAGAATAAAGACGGAGTTGCGACGGTATTATTTAGCTACGGCCTATGTGCGTCGTTAATCCGTCGCTAACTACGACGGATTAGCATCTCATTAACGACGGATTTAGTATCAGACGACCGTTCGAGAGGTCGTGGATTAACGATTGAATTTTCTGTCGCTGTTCCGTCGCTATAATTTAGCGACGGACGTAATTCCGTCGCTATACCTTTGCCTACCAGGTTTCCAGCGACCCCCTTATTCCGTCGCAAATCCGTCGCTAATCCATTTTAGCTACGGATCAGACAGGTTTTGCGACGGAATTTTCCGTCACTGATCAACTGCATTTTTGTAGTGAGAGTGGTAAGGTCGACCCAAGTCGAATCTCTCGAGGAAGGCTTAACAGGGCTACGGTTCTATGTCAAACACAAAAACAGAAAAGAAACACTAACGTCCTAAAATAAGGTTGGTTGTCACGGAACGAATGAAAGCAGGAAATAAAATAAAGCAGGTAAAATGGATACACTTGGACAACAAGAAGGATTGACAGATACATGGAATTGGAGACGGTGTCTAGGGTTCAAAATCTATCGTTGTTATTAATAAGCCAAGGACAGGTGCACAAGCATAAAACCACCCACGCCTCTCACCTAGCATTCAATAATAACTAATATCTCGACCCCGTTCATGTTAGACTCGAAATTAATAGCGGAGAATCTCTCAACCCTGGTGCCATCAACTACGAAGGATATTTAACCCAAATGCATACGATAGCAAAACTCTATCCACATATATTAATTACTCAACAACAAATCAATCTCTCGACCCCGTTCGTTGTCAAACTTATATCTAACATAAATCTGCTATCGCATTACTTCATAATCAAACATAAGCACATAATCAACCTACACTATTCTTTCGAACACCGTGTATGAAGATCATAAAATAATCAATTTATACGACTAAGAAATTACAAATCATCAACACAACAATCACGATTCAAGATAAGAATAAATCCAACATTTATTTCCCTACAAATCAATAATTCATCTCATAGTAGAAATTATCCCCATAACAATTACATAGATATAATGGAACGAAAAAAACTTACAAACCATTCATAGATAAATTCGTCTTCCAAAATCCGGAATCGTACAATCCAATTGTTAATCCAAATGCAAGAATTAAATGGAAAGGAAAAAGGAAAAGAAAAGAGAAAGAAAAAGAAATAAAATGCTTACGTTAAAGTCTGTAGGTTGCTGAGAAAAGCGGCTGTTATCTCTGTTTATTCAACCCTCGAAAAGCCCATTTAAAACGTCAAATTTGGGCCTGAAAAACACGCCTAGCGCTGGACGGAGTGAGGCACCGAACGCGAGCGACTACTGGATGCGGTCAGTGAGAGCACCCCAACGTCGGACAGAGTGGAGTACCGGACGTGAGAGGCTACTGGAATGAGATCAGTATGATACCCAGCGTCGGACGGGGATGAAGCGCCGGACGCGCGGGGCGAGACGGGTGAGAATGGGCGCTAGGCGATGCCCAGTGATAGACGTGGCTGGGGAGAGTCGCGGACGAAGCGGGCGTTGCACTAGGTGAAACATCGGACAGATGGGCTGGAACGCGGACGGTGTGGCATGTGGATGGAGCGCTGGACGCGTGAGGCGCGGTCATGGCCACATTGTGCAGATACATGAGGTACGACCATGGCCGCGGCGCGGTTGTGGCTGCGTTGTGTGGAGTGGGCACTGGCATCGCGCGGCGCCGAACGAGACGAATCGTACGTTGGGTTGCGCGCTCATGTCCGTGCATGACTCAGATGATTCACTCTATTCTCCCTTGTCCGAACTCCGAATTGCGATCTTTTTGTGCATACGGACTCCTATCGAGATGTTCTTCAATATACGACAGCTCTTGGTAGATCCATTTTGTACTATTTAATGTTGTTTTTTCTACAAAACATCGAAACAAGCCAAATAAATTCGAATCGATAAGTACTAATCAAAACAACGACATAAATAGGACAAACCACTGAAAACGACATGCGTAAGAATACCAAGAATAAACACAAAATCATACTAAACATATGTTGGTACAACGAGGATCATTTGGCATGGTGGAACATGAACCAACTCAAAACAAGTTTAAAGGTTAAGCCAGACAAAGATTCGAGTCCGTTAGATTTGAACCCATCCCAATGAACCTCGTGGATCAAAAGGATATGAGGAAAATAATCAAGAAACCTTGATTTAAAGCTAATCGAATCAGAGAACTCGCCCCACAATAATCCCAAATTTCTAGTAAGAAATCATGGTGAGGTCAAAAAGGTAAAAACAGACTAGTTAGTAATTATAAATGAATTAATGACATTCTAGATTTTGATGGATATTTTATCCCTAACAGAGAACACCTGATCAATTGCATTAGGAATGCCAAGGTTTTCTCTAAGTTTGATTGCAAGTCAGGTTTTTACCAGATTCACATGGATGAAGGAAGTAAGAAGTTTACGGCTTTCTCTACTCCGCATGGGTACTACGTTTACAACATGATGGCTATGGAGTTGGCCTATGCACCCCAAATATTTCAGAGGAAAATGGATAATCTTTTTAAAGATTATTTCTTGTTTATGTTTGTCTATATTGATGATACTCTTATAACTTCAAAAAAATGGATGAACATGCCAGGCATTTGGAGTCTTTGCAGATTCGTCAAAAGGAGGGCTTAGTACTGTCTGAGAAGAAGACAGTCATCGCTATCCAAAAAATCTAGTTTTTGGGTATCGAGATCGACGAGACGGGAATCATTCTGCAAGACATATTGTGCAAAAGGTGCAAATTTTTTCAGAAGATCTCAAGGAGAAAAAACAACTTCAAAGTTATTTAGGAGTTGTTAGTTTTGTAGAGATGTTTATAAAAGACCTTGGAAAGCAGAGGAAACTCTTTAGCCCATTGCTAAAGAAAGATGTTCTCTTCATCTGGACAGAGGAACATTGTGAAGGGATGAGAAAGTTAAAGGAGGTTTGAAAAACCCTCCCAACGTTTTCGATACCACAGGACGAAGATGACTTGGTCATGTACACAGATGCAAGTGATTATTGGTGGGTAGCAGTGCTCACAAATATCACCCCACTTGGAGAGGAAACATGCAGATATTGTAGCGGCCTCTTCAACTTAGAAAATATTGTGCGCTGGTACATCAATGAAAATGAATTCTATGCAGTCAGACAAGCTTTTAAAAAATGACCTATAATTCTTACTTGCAAAGAAATTTACTTTAAAAGTTGATAACACACAAGTTAAAGCTTTTCTAGTAAACAAGATTAAATCTAAAGCCGAAAAGGCTAGATTATTAAGATGACAAACTGAATGTCAGTATTATATTTATGATATTATCGTTATGAAATCTCATGAAAATGTTCTTGTAGATTTCCTAACAAGAGATGGAGCCCAAGGAGATTGACTCCATCATCACATCCCAAACAAAGGCAACTCTGAGAAAACTTGGAATTGCTCCAGAGGGACTGGGACGAGTTTGTTCTTCATGCCAAACAGGTAGGAAGACTTTAAGACGGGGATGTGACTAATGTCACAGGCCGGATACGAGTATGTATGTAGAATGCGAGTTCACTCCAATCTGTAACACATCAACTACTACTCTGGGCTGTCAGTGCAACGTTGAAAAATGAGTCATTTCCCGTACAAGGCTGTATACATGTAGCAGGGCATTCAAGTACCCCTAGCAAGAGTTCTAAGTTGGTGGATTTTTTGGAATCGCTGACCTAAAAAAGATGATGACCAGGTGTCACAACCTGAATCATCATGTCCACCCAACACCTCTGGGGTTAAACAGGAAGAGATTAGTCTTAGGCCAATGACCGACAAATCTAAGGCTGATACTAATATTTTAGATATTTCTCTTTCTTGGCAGGCTTATCGGTCAAACTAGGAGAAATTGCAGACGAGAAAAGGAATCAATCCTAATCACAACAGGGTTGATGTTTTGGGAAACTATCCCCGAATCTGGATGTCAACTGGAGCCAATCCACAAGATGTCAAGCAATGGTTCGATTTTGGGGCATTATTAGCCTCAGTCTACACTATTGCACCAACGTTCACTGAGATCAAGGGTCTACCCAAGTGGATCCAAGAGGTGGTGGATGATTCTGGGTAAATAACCCAAGGCTTAGTTGAGGGAACGTTCTGGAGTTTTGCTTGATCAGTGTTTCTTTTGAACCAATTGGCAGAGGAAGTCACGAAGCCTTCCACTACATTAGGCTTCGACGACTAGACACAAGGGCATTAAACAACATCAAAGCCCCATTATCCGAGGTCTCATTGGTTACCACGTTCTCTGAAGATCAGATTACAATAAGGAGAGCGTGTGGTTTTATGGGTCTGTCTCACAGAGTTAGACAAGGTCAAGTTTACGTTCAAATTCTTCCAAAATTCCATGAATGGGACATTCCTGTTAAACACCATGATAGGAAAAACAACAAGCTTCGTAGAGAGCTTTTTCGAAAAGAAGATGAGCTTACTCTGGGAAAACAAGATTGTGACGAGCAAAGAAACTCACAGTAAATTTTACAACATGACTCATTTTGGGCATTGGACGTCGAGAGTCTGCTCAGACTGTTCAAACCAAAGAGAACTAGAGTTCGGAAAGGGCTTTTCGTCGAAACAAGACAAGAAAAAGTTTTGAGCGGACGAGCATGAGTAGCATAGGGTTCCTCAGAAAGGGACACATTGGGCACCTCCAGAAAAGTAAGGTGGCCTACAAAGAAAGTGTTCAAAGGCTGAAGATTAATCACCAAAAAGAAAACGACATGGATGGATAAATCAACAGGAAGATTCTCATTAAGGAAAAAGTTAGTGGGAAATTAATGCAGACTTCACTCTCTTGCAAATGACAAAGTGTCGGCAGAAGAAAGTGGAGCATATTGGAGAACCATCATCAAAAGTGGATAGCCAGCAACATGTGAAGACGAAAGAATCTCACACTCTCCACCACAATTCAAGTGTTGGCAGGAGACAAGGAACCCAACGTCCACATGCAAGCAAATTGTCATGAGATAAAGAATCCGAATAATTCAGCAAGGGATATATGGCATCAAACCTCGATATAAAAAAGAGAATAAGGAAACTCAGATCATCGACCAGCATCCAAGTTTCATTCAAACAAGAAAAAATAAAAACTCTCTGTAATAGTTTTCAGTTTTGAGTTTCTTTTCAAGTTTTCCCTTTTTCTTTTAAGTTTTTAGCTTTGTATGTGCAGAGTGTACCCGGCTACCATAGGTAGCTAGACAAGTTAGTCTCTTCCCAAAAGGAGATATACCTATGTATTAATTATATTATATTCCTCAATAAATGTGAAGGCTTTCGTCCAACTATTCCAGTGTCTCTGTAAAAAAATTTCTTCCATAGAGTCGACTAAGTACCCTACGCCCCCGGATAGAAATAAAAGAGGGTTGTGCTGTGTGTTGCTGAAGGAGTTCTAACGGAGAGGAGTCCATCGATTGCGATCGTGTGGTTGGTAGAAGCTCGAAAGTAGCTCGAAACACGTAAAAATCCCACGACCCAAAGGACATGACTCGACAGCTCAACAGTAAAAAATATACAAAGTTGATACTCGATTGATTATTTTTTATGATTATATGGAAGCTTGTTGAATCTGATAGTTATACATGATTACTCTTCATTGATTGTGTGGATTTATCAAAGTAATTTAATGCATAAAGAAATTCAAAAGAAAAGGTTAAAATAAATGAAATAGTATAATGAATAGTAAATAGAATAGTAAATAGTTACTTAGTGTAGATCTTTTAAAAAAAATAAATATGAAAAATAGATATTATAAAAATTACGAGTAGTTTGGTAAAATCCCCAAAAGTAAATATATGGCGCCGTACAATCCAGAAGCTTTTCACAAGACAAGAGACAGTTAAGGCTGCTGTAGAAGAGAAGAGGGGGTTTTGAAAAGTGAAATACAGAAAAAAGGGCGGTCAAGTCAAACCTCTAAATCATTTTGAAATTTTTAAACCAAAAGAGTTAGCAACGTGGATGGAAACGCAAAGGGGCAGAATAGTCAACCCAAATCCTTCGACGACCTACAGCGACAGCGACAGCAACCGGCGGGGACTATCTCCTTTCAACTTCACAATTAAACTCCAACAACTTCATTCATTCAGATTGGAAAGTTTCCTCATCTTTTACAAAATTTTATTTACTGAAATAAAAAATTAAAAATCTTTTTGGCCGAATAAAGTCAAGAGTTCACTACTGCTGACCCCGTGTCTCGTGTCCTTTTTCTTTGGAATTCTTCTTTCCCATTAAATTCAATGAACTCTGTTTTCTTTAATCAATTCCGATCTTATCCCGATCTCATTTCACGCGGTTTTGCCGATTCGGTATTTCAACACTTGGTTTCCTGATTTCGGATTATCTGTTAACTATTTTTTTTCACAGGTATGATTAAAGTTTTTCAAGTTTTTGCTTTCGAACTTCCTGTTTTTGTTTGTTTAATCCGATGACGACTCACCAGTTCAGTTTGTGCAGATTTTGAGGTCTGATTTTTTTTTTGTTTGAATTTGAAGTTTCTGTGAATAGGTGTGGATTTGTGTACAGTATGGGAGGGGTTTGTTCAGGAGGAACTGTTCATAAAAATAGAAAACCTTTGGACGTTGAGCATGCGAAGAGTTCGGGGTTTTCGGGGAAGCTAAAATCAGTTGGGAGTTTTGGGAGGCAGAAGAAGCAGGAGAATGATGATGATGATTATTCGTTTTCGTTTCCCGCTGAAGTCGATGATTTTAAGAACGCGGCGCCGCGGAGATTGTTTGATTCCGGCGAGCTGCACCAGTCGATGATGTCCGGTGAATTGAAGTCATCAACGCCGGCCAGGACGCCAGCGTACAAGGTATTATGTGTGCTTTCTAAATGTTCAATGTTCTTTTGATGTTTTCAGTTTGCAATTTTGGATTTATAATTTAGTTTGTTGCGGTGTGCGGAGGAAGTGTGTAATTTCAGAAGCAAGAATGCGGTAATTGAGGTTTTAGATGTCTGTTTTGCCGAGTTGGTTAAGGAGCAATAAGCAACGATCTCTTTCGGCCGTCGGAAGAGGTGTCGCCTAGCACTTCCACTTTTCTAAAGAAAATATAACAAGATATTGTAAGAACTATGAACATGAAATTAAAATTGTGAAACTAATTTGTAAGAAACGTAAAATTTACGTATTCTAAAGTGCTTCACAAAACGTCGGACTTAAGTTCCTTTGATTTTGGTGGTTGTGGCGTATCTTGGTCAAAGTCGTCATATTCTTCGTCGCCTTCTTCGTTGCCTTCTTCATCGCCGTCTTGGTCGTTCGAGCTCACGCCACCGAAATTGGGACTTCTTTCCATTCGATGCACCATTTCATAAAATCGAGCATCTTCTTCGGCTTGTAACCTTCGGCAACTTGCCTTGAGATTTCCTCCGCCGCTAAGCCCTTCGTGAACGTTGAGTTGGAATGGTGGTTGTGAGAGCTTGAAAGCTTGAAAATTAGATGTAAATGAGTGAATTAAGGTTGAGAAATGAGAGATTGAAGTGAGGATAGAGTTAGGATGATGGATATATTTATAGGAGTGATTTTGGGGTGAAAACGAAAATAGCCGTTTCTAGCCGTTTTTGCGGTTCGCCCTAGGCCCGCCGGTTCGCCCTAGGCTCGTCGGTTCCGTCCGATTTCAGTGAACCGAGCCCGGCCCTAGGCCCTAGCTCACGGTTTCGGTTCAGGCCGTTGACCGCCGGTTCGGGATCGAACTGTTGATCGGGGGCCGGGCCTAGGTCGAACCGAGTTGTTTAGATCTTCGCAAAGAGGTAAACAAGCTTAGTCTTGATTGAGATACTTCTGCAGTAGGGGAGACTCTTAAGTGATAGAATGTGCTATAAGAAAGAGGACTTGGAAATAGATTAACCCAGCCAGATGCATGACAGCATGAAGCATGTAATCTATTTGGTGGTGAGGCATGCGATGGTTATGGACGTGTTAAATGTAGTGCATGAGGCATGTTAATTGGTCTGGTGGTGGATTCTTTACTGTCATGAGAAAGAAGAAGCATTTTTGGAAGCCCTCGCAGATATCTTCCACGAACAATCATTTCAATTCTATTATTTGCAAAACTCCCGAGCAGATTCAGGAGTAAGGGAGAAACAATGAGAAGTACTATTGTTGCTGCTATCTTGAATTGCTACGTCTCTTCTTGTTTGAGTGAGCTGAATTTTTGAGTTCTGATGAGGTTTTGCAAAAGTTGTTCAGTTTTATTGTTCAGCTGAGGGCATACCAATGGTCCGAACATGTGGAACATACAACCTCTCATATCTTAGTTTGCTCCATTCTTTGTAGATAGAGTGAGACGACTGCTGCAATACCTTTTTTGTCTTGTTGGCTCCCTTTACAGATATCTTGTTCTCTTAAAAAGCAGATTAGTGGATTCTTTTCTGTTTAATTTTTTCTTGTAATAGAATCTATAGTAACTGAGCTGCATGCGTCACAAGATTTTGCTCTGATATTAACTCTAGTTATTTCTTATGCTAGACACCTCAAGTGACATCATTTCTTGGAAAGGCGGGCATAGTAGGTCTAGAGAAAGCAGTGGAGGTTCTAGATACTCTAGGTAGCAGCATGACCAACTTGAATTCTGGTGGATTTACAACTGGTGTGTCTTCGAGGGGAAATAGAATATCTATACTAGCATTTGAAGTTGCCAATACCATAGTCAAAGGTGCAAACTTGTTGCAGTCTTTGTCTGAGGAAAATGTCCAATTCCTTAAACAGGAAGTTTTGAATTCAGAAGGGGTGCGACAGCTGGTTTCCACTGATATGGATGAACTTCTCAGGATTGCGGCTTCTGATAAAAGGTATTATTTGCAATGTCTACACCATTCTTGCTTACAACCATCATTCTTTCTCTATTCTTCTCTTCCTAATTTTTCATCTGTCTAAAAGTTCCTTGGTTGGTTTTCTCTTTGCTGATATTCTTTTACACTTGTATAGGGAGGAATTTGAAGTATTCTCTCGTGAGGTTGTCAGATTTGGAAATTTGTGTAAAGACCCTCAATGGCACAATCTGGATAGATTTTTTTCTAAGTAAGTGGTCCTTCAAGTAATCGTTATTCTACTCATTTATATTGACCCTTGAAGAATGACATGATGATAACACCTGTTGTCTTAGTAGGTTGGATTCAGATACTGATATCAATAAACAACTAAGAGAAGATGCAGAAATGACTATGCAAGAACTTACCTCTTTGGCCCAGCATACGTCCGTAAGTTTAATCCTAGTTCCTCGTTCTAATTAGTATTCATTGTTGGCTGCATTTTAGTGGTGTGTATTCATTGCTCTTTCTTTCATGTTCTTCTCTCAAATATGTTTTTGGTATCTACTGTGATGCTGGAGAATAGCGTACTTAGGGTATTGAATTCTGCCAATTTGTACATATATAGTTTAAGATCTTATGATCTCTGCCACATAGCTGAAAGGTTCAAGCACATATCGGAGTTCACATTTCATAGGAGAGAGATACAAATTTTGTGGTGAATTGTAAAACTACCAATTTGATCTTTGAGGAGGTGTTTATTAATAAGGTGTGGTGAGTTGATTCATCTATACAACTGTAAGAGGTGTATCATAAAGTCATAAACCTTTGTAAATAATGCAAATAGACTGTTGGATCTTGATTATTGGTTATATAGGATTCAAGAGCCATTGATCATTTGATTCAAAATCTGTACTAAATCACACATTCACACCAACAAGTAGAGCTGACAATTTTTGTAATAGTGTCGCATTTCATTTCAAGATGATAACTACACGGCATGATAAGCCTCAACATGGAAATACAACAATAAGCATCTGTACGATCACGAAAAATTTCGTGTTGACACGATGCAGCGCGACAATATAATGATATGACATGACATGACATGTAACAAATATAAGATTAATTATCTTTTAAATATTTTATTAAAAATATTAATAAATGTATATATTTTTATTTATTTATAGTGTAACTAATAGGTAGTCATTAGATACATGCAGTAACAAGTTAGCAGGTTATCGGGTTGTTATCAAGTTATACATTATCGTGTAACTTATTAATTTTTGTCGTTTTTAAAAGGTGACAAAAGCATGATACAATATGACATGGAAATTTACATATCCTTATTGTATCGACACGATAAAGACACAAACACCAACTCATCATTTTCATGTTGTGTTTGTTTTGTACCTTCATGTTGTTGCAACAAGTTAACAAAAATTATTTTGTGTGTGTGTGTTGGCCTAGTGGTAGAGTGGTTAATGTCCGAGGCCAAATGTCTCGAGTTCGAGTCCACCGTGATGCAGCCTTTAATTTCTGTATTAAATTGATCAAAAAAACAATTGTCAACCCTACCTAAAAGTCTATAAATAAACCTCTGATCATTCCATAAACTTTTCTCGGGAACAATTTAAAATGATTTTTCCCATTATCTTCTCTCCTCTTTAGAGCTTTTGTAAAATGATTTGTTTGATTTACAAACTAGCTTATGCTCTGAAAGTGTATAGCTTTAGTTCGATCTGCAACAGTAGAATAGCGGCTTGCTAATATTTTAAAACAGTGTTGTATCGTGGGAAACAAACAACCATGATCCTAAGCACCTACATGGGTGGAATTTGTCATCAAGAATTTTCTTTTGGCTATTCCACATGTCAACATCGTTTCAGGTGTTCACTTCAATACACGAGCCTCACATTCTCACACGTGAAGATAAGGAAGGGTCTTTATTCATCTTTTAGTTACGTTTTGTTATATTTGCAACCATGAATACAAGTACTTTGCCTGCTTTTAATGTGTATGTTAGCAAAGAGCTTTTACATGATGACTTTTTCCCGAAACATTTGAATTTATGAATTTGCTGCCTTGCATATGAAATGGATTTGTTGACTTCACTGAGCTGAAATAAGTGCTTCCTCCAAGAATTGCAGACATGATTGATGGCAAAGACTCTAATGACTTAAATCAAAACATATATGGTTCTTAATAAGTGATTGAGTGCAAGTGATTATAGCATACACTAACACCGTTTCATTTTAAAGTATTAGAAAGTTGTGTTCTTGTATTCTTCTGTTATTAATGAAAAGCTAATGCTGCTGTGTCTGCAGGAGTTGTATCACGAGTTCCATGCTTTGGATCGATTTGAGCAAGATTACCAGCGGAAGCTGGAAGAAGTAGATTCATTGCACCTTCCTCGAAAAGGTTTGTGATGTTGCTAATGTATGAAACAGCTTCTGAATTAAGATTCCATTTTTATAGATCTCAAATTGCATCAATATTTATTTGGCAGCCTTTTCTATAGATCTCTCATTAGTGTGTACTTTGGCGGTCTTTTGCTTTTTAGTATGGGTTTTTCGTTAAGCTATGTGGCATCGAACCATTTCTCTTTCACTGGCTAGTAACTTCACGGAGCCTTATAAATTGTGCACTGTTTATAGTATACGATGCTTCTTTTGTGCCTGTATGATCTCCTATGCTAATATCTGAAGGGTTTATTATGGCTTGTGCTAAATTTTTCAAAGTAGCAAAGGATATATAATCTTCAAGCTACTGTGATCTGATCGCCAGCATACTTTTGAGCTCTTTATCCAGAAGGTTGTGGCAATACATTGAATTTTTAATCTCGTTGACTCATTGATAACCCTGGAGCCAAATTATATTTTGACTTCTTTTACAACACCCCTGCCTGCAGTGGTACCCATGCATGACAACCAAAATATCCTATAAAGGATGCTTGCTTATTTTGATGCCCTCGTCCTTTTCTATTATCTAAATTGTGGTTAAAGTTTCATGTCATTTTTGCTCTGCTTCCTGTTTGATCAAGAAGTTAATTTTACTTTGTTTCATATGTTTCTTTCTATCATAGGAGAAAGTCTGGCGATGTTACAGAGTGAGCTAAAACATCAAAGAAAACTTGTAAGGAGCTTGAAAAAGAAATCTCTGTGGTCTAAAAGTTTAGAGCAGGTATGCACTCAAACTGACTAGTTATTATAGTAATTAATAATTTAAACAGCTTGATGAACTGAAATTTTGAAAGGCAAGGGACTAAAACTTTATTTTAAAACTATTATAGTAATTTTTTTAATCTATTTTTGTGATGGCTAATCATTAAAGGATGTTTGATAATATTCACTATCATATATACGTGTTCTTACCACAAATGACTCAGAATCATGGCTGATCTCACTAACTAGTGAAACCTAGAAACAACAATGGATATGCTTTACTTCAAATAAACTTTTGGATGGATAGAATCATAGTGAAGCCTCAAAGATTAGCACAATGGAGTTCAGCATGTATTATTTATAGAATCTAGCACCCAAATTGTCAAAAAATGCCTTAACAATTAATATTTTCTTTTTTCTAATTTGGAGTTGAAAGAAGAAAGATAGTTTGATGGGTTTCACATGGATAAAATATTTGTCATATATAGCAGAGGAAAATTGAAAAAATAACATTATCTTTTACCTCAATAAAAAGGTCTTTCAGAGTCAAACTGCCATTTGTCAGTATGTTGAAGATAGTATTCTCTTGTACTTCACTCCCCTGTCCATAGGAATGAGAAGATTTACATTTTGAACATGCATGAATACAACATCTAGAGGATAACGACATCTTTGTAAGATAACTCTGGTTTCTCTCAATACCAATCCAATACACAAACAACTGGTTCTGTCAACTAGCTATGTGTTGGATACTGCCGAAATTTTTTACATAAGGTGGTAATATGGTATCTTGAACATTTAGATGTCCAGGATTTCTAACAAATAGACACGTCACAAATTCCATATAGTTTGCTTTTCAAGTACAATTTTTTCCAAATTCGCTATAATCTCGAGCTTAATATTTTTAATTGTAATACAAATAGGATTGTTGAGAATTCAGTGGGGCCCGCAAGAAATGAAAAGCTAATATGATAGGATCAAAAATTTTGTACTTACAATGTATGTATAACAAACCGAATTTCAAAATTTTAAGGGATGCAGGTAGGGATCAGGGCTGCAGCACCTTTAGCTTTCATTTCTGAATACAAAGACGAGCCATAGGAATCATTACTATTATTTTTCTCAGGATTTTTTTTTGCATATCCTTGAAATGGATTTACATAACATCATTATTATTAATTTTTTTTGGATAATTTGGGTGATTATATAACTACGGTATAGCTATGTATTATATATTGTGATTTTTATCACTGATTAAACTTCACATCTCTATTTTATCATGCATAGGTAGTGGAGAAGCTTGTTGACATAGTTACATTCATTCATCAGGAAATTCCAGCAGTATTTGGAGATAGTGGTAAGTATATGTTCTACATTTTCACCATCATTCCTGTACTTATCCTCTTCATGTAAAGAAAAGGGGGATGGCAACCAGAGCAAGTCGGCTTGTCCATGACTCTTAGTCATTTGTATTGTTTAAATTTTCTAGGTTATTTTTGCTATGCGTCTCATATCTTTCTTTGGGCTACTTCATAGAAGAAACTGTCATGGGGTTGAATAATGACATTACTGCTTCAAAACTTTGCAAATTGCCAACCAATTTATCTATTTATTCTTTTGGTAGTTGAATTCTGTTTGATGATTCTTAGGCTCCCTCAGAAAATCTGGATTATTTATCCCGCAAAATAGCTTACCTTTTCTGAAGTTTGTTTAATATGTAGTCTATTTTCTGTCAGTATTCAAATATAGTGGTACACTGATACATCGGATGGTGAGAATACCATTTTGAGTCTTTTTCCATCACCTTTTCTTTTTATTTATTTTCAAGGTAAATGTCACATGGGATAAAAAAAAATCCCTGGTCGATAATTCCTTCCTTGCTTACACCTATTGTTTTATGGGGACTGTTTTTATTTGCAGGATACAAATCAGTCTCCACGAATCAAAATGTAGTACCTTTGCATTGCATAGATAATTAATTTTTTCATCCATGTATTCACACCTAATTTCGACTTTCTACTGTTTTCCCTGCTTGCTCAATTCATTTATGATTTTGTCCAATTATACATAGGAGAGTGGTAGTGATGTAAAGAACATAATTATCTCAAGAGTCATAATTATGCCACTATTTGGTTCTGCTAGGAATGTACATTTTACATCTCTCTTATTTTTATTCCTTAAATGGCAGGGTTGTCACAAGCTGGAAAAGTTTCTAACAGTAAGCCAGAGAGACTAGGTGTTGCCGGTCTTGCTTTACATTATGCTAACATAATTACTCAGATTGACAATGTTGTGAGTTGATCAAAGACTTCAGTTCTTTCATATCTGGTACACAGCAGATTTTCTCTTAATACTGATATTTATCTTGAATTGAACTCATTTAAGGCCTCTCGCCCTACTTCTCTCCCCCCAAATATGAGAGATACATTGTATAATGGATTGCCACTACCTGTGAAGGCTGCTCTTCGTTCTCGGCTACAGACTGACATTAAGGAAGAGGTATGTTCTTCAGATGACTTCATCTTATTGCTCATTCTTATTTTCAAATTCCTTTTGGCAATATTTGGATCATCATTTTTGGTGAAGAAATATGCATTTTATTGCATTGGTGTAGAAGTGAAATGTACTCTTGCATGTTCAAAGAAATAGATCATTTTTTTCCTTCCACAATCTAACGGTTCAACTTTTCATGCATAGACTTCATGTTAGAGGTTTCATAATGCATCAATTAAGCAATTTTGTGTGCACAAGTTTGAAGCTACAATACATTATCTAAAGCAATTTTGTCTTCGTTTTGTGTTTCTGGGAGATATCATTTATTAGTGTGTGGCTTCGGTAGATGAAAACGAATTTATAATTTACAATTTTTATTGTAAATTATTTGATTTATTTTTGGAGTTAAGTTTTTTCAGTGGGGACTGGGAGAAATATTACCACAGATGTCAATTTAAGTACTTTTATAGGGTAAATGGTGTTGTGACTTGTGATAATAACTTAATTTTTATATTTTAATTCTTGTTATATTTAAATGTAAGTAGCTGTATTTCAAATAAAAAGGAGGTGGGAGAGAAGAAAGGAATTTTCTCTTGGTCATCTTTGAAATTGGGTGTGCATATTAATGGTGTTACATATGCTTTTAATGTTTCTTGCCTCCGCCACCCCTCTCTCTCTCTCTCTTTTTTTCTTTCTAAATATAAAATTGTTCTTCACGCCTTTCCCATTTTTATAATTTTCTGTTTCTTTGTGGTCTCTAGACTCTCTACATTGAACTATTTCATCATGCCTCATTGCAGCAAACTGTTCGTCAAATTAAAGATGAGATGGAAAAATCTCTCCAGTGGCTTGTTCCTGTAGCAACAGATACTACCAAGTATGATAAATTTAGTGATGAATCACCTGTCATCTTCATTTGAGATTTTATATTCCAACTTTAGTTTATGCTGATGAAATAACATAATTCATTTTCAACTGTTGGCAACTGCTATCAGGGCACATCAGGGTTTTGGATGGGTTGGAGAGTGGGCCAACAACGGGTCAGTCAACACACAAACCTTTTATCTCTTCCCCCCTCCCCTGCAATATATATGTTTATATATATCTCGTATCTCATTTTCCTCAAGAAGTTTTAATTGTTGCTTCTGACAGTAATGACTTCGGAAAGAAAACCACAATGCCCGGTAACATGATTCGCCTCCAGACCCTGTATCATGCTGACAAATGTAAGGTGGATTCCTGCATCCTTGAGCTTGTGACTTGGCTTCATCGTCTGGTCAGTCTTGTGAGGTATAGAGATAACGGACTCAAGGCTCTGCCACTGCGCTCTCCAACTCGCAAAGGATCAAACATAAACATTGATAAACATTGCGACAATGCCAAAGCCAATAAAGCTCAACTCTCTTCGGAGGATAGAAATCTATTAGAAGATGTTATGAAGAGGCGGAATTTGGTCCCTGGGTTGAGCAAAAGCCAGGAATTTGCGGTGGAGAAGAGTAGGGAGAACAAGGTTTGGGCACTAAGTAGGAGCACGGGAAACTCACCGCGAAGAGAAATGAAGCATCACACTGCCCATGTTTTGGATATATTAGATGGTTTAGATTCATCCTTTTCAGTCCCCAGTGGAGATCTGATCAGGTGAACATGAAAAATCCATTCTTTTATTTGATTATGTCTTAGGGCCATACTGTATATAGCCGTATCATGAGGAATACGTTATCGCGTGGTATCAATATATAATATTTATATATATAATACATCTACAATTTTTCTTTTATGATATTAATTGGGAGAGAGTTCGAAATTTTGCTACTTAGTAGAGAGTAGTTCTTTGTTAGTGTTGTTCTTTTTCGCGTTTCTTTATTATTAATTTTTTTAAAAACTATATCTGTTGAGGAGGGGGAATTGGGATTGAACTCCACCTTTGTAACGATCTGAGTGATTCTATAAGCTGCAAGATAGTGGTTTCTGCCCTTCTTTTTGATAACATAAAAGGTATTTTATGAATTATTATTATAATCACTAATCATTATTTCTTTTGGAGAGAAACTGAACTAAATCACGTCCAGAATTTCATTTTTTACATACAGATTCTTCTTTTCTTTTTCATTATTGAGTTGGGGAGGGGAAAAAGTTAGGGATTGAATCTGCTCTCTCTGTTATACATTAGAAATTCTACTATTTTATGAATTATTATTATAATCACTAATCATTATTGGTTTTGGACTGGCCTGTGTACATCTTTGTTAGTGAGGCGTTTTACCTTTTTGAGGTGAGGCGGTAAGCTTCGAGGCGGTCCGAGGCGTAAGCCTCGACAATAAAGAACAAAAAAATCTAAAAAATTATAAATAAATTATGAAATAATAAATAACAAGTCCAACATTAAATAAAAAGTTTTTAAGTCTTAAAAAGATCAAAACAAAGACATGAAGTGGGTATAAATAAGTAATTCATCAAAAATTTAAATATTTAAGTCATCCCATTCATCATCATCATCATTGTCCTCATTTTCTCTTGTCATCTCCTCAACATCCTCTTCATCTTCCTCTTCTTCCTCATCAATCAAATTCACTTCAATTCTTCATTTTTTACCTTTGCCTAAATAACATACAATGTAATTATGTAAGTAAATAAACATATAAAGAGTTATAAATAAAAATATTTTAACTTGAAATTTTAAATTAAAGTTTACCTTTTGAATTTGTGTTATTCTTTCTCTTCTTACTTGTAGTCCTTGATGAAGACGATGTTCCCACATTTGGCATTTGTGAATCATCTAAATGATCCTCGATTTCTTGATCCAAATCATCATTCACGTGTGCAGTTTGACTTGCAACACTACCACTTTGCTCATTTGGCTCCTTCATATTGCCAACATACCATTCATCATCGGAGGCCAAGTGATCAACTTCCAAAGGATCCTTATCTTTTGCACGATTTTTTATTTTGTGGTGTCTTGTTTTCAGCCTTCTATTGTACATGATATACACCAAAGAATTGAGCTTGCATGTAGTCAAACGGTTCATTTTCTTTGTGTGCACCTATAAAATTATAAATTAAATATTAAATAGTTATGTAAAATATAGAAATTGATTAAATAATAGCAATATATATTAAAACAAAAT
>JAODLM010000458.1:0-125065 GCA_036937905.1 Salvia rosmarinus
GAAGCATATTTTTTATGATCTGTTTGGGTTGCTAATTTTCACCTAGAGACTTAACAATAATAGAAAAATTAGTAATCTCGCCCTGATTGTCATAAGCGAAGTTGTTAGTTATATATGTGATCTTCCATCTTGCCTCGGATTAAAAATTGGTTAATAGAAAGCATGATAAACATACGCTGTGGGTAGGATTAATACATCCCTAGGGTTAGTCTTTCAATTTTATTATCTCTTTGAGTATTTGTTTATTTATCTTTATTGTTTTATTTGGTCTTCACTTTGAATTTAATATTCGAAGTCCCATAACATTTCCAAAAACCAAATCTGTCCTTGGATAATGATGAATTATTGTTGAGTTAGCTTCTGTGTTTTCGTGTTACAATCCCTGTGGATACGATACTCGACCACCCTATCTACTTCACGTTTTCGTGTTAGAAAAAGTAGCGATCAAATTTTGGCGCCGTTGTCGGGGATTGTTTAGATTATATAGGAATAACTTGACAATTTAGAATTATTAATTCAAGTTGTAATTTTATTTTATTTGTTTTACTTGCCTGAGCTAATTTCTCTCTGTCTCTCTAGGTAGTATATGATTACAAGATCTCAGGGACCTCCTGAAAAATTTTTAGATCCCGAGATCGAAAGCACTCAGAGGAGAAGGAGAAGAGAAAGAAGAGGGCAAGATATGGCAGCGAATCCGAACAACGGGTGTACCTCTGAGCGGTGCGAGTCTTACAGCGAGTTCTTGAGATCGAGAGCGCCGATGATGAACATGGGAATCCTTGTCCCTGATCCAGAGATGAGACCGTTGAACTACATGTATCGACCTCCTACTGAACAATTTCAAGGAGGCGGATGGGGCCCTGAAGTGAATGCAAATAATTTTGAATTGAAGCCGGCCCTGATCAGCAAAGTACAAGGAGAGCAGTTCGGGGGAGGAGTAACAGAAGATCCGAATGCTCATCTCGAGACATACCTTGACATATGTGACACCATCAAGCCAAATGGGGTGCCACAAGATATGCGCATGTTCGGATTTTCTTTGCGCAATCATGCGAAGGATTGGTTCAAGAGCTTGAACGCATACTTGGGATTATGATTGGGAAACTTGTGAGAAGTTTCTCTCGAAATATTTTCCACCGCTAAAAGCGCGAGTAAGATTATCGCGAGATCTCCCACCTCCCAACTAGGAGATGAATCATTGTTCGAGTCGTGGAGAGATTTAGGGGCTTATTGAGAAAGTGCCCGCAACATGGATTCTCTAGAGAACAGCAGATCACGCAGTTCTACAGTGGTGACACCTCACACGAGGAGCATAGTGGATGCATCGGCAGGAGGATGCCTATTGAACCGACGCATGGAAGATGCTAGCAGGATTTTAGAAGAGATGGCTGCTAATAGCTATCAATGGCCTATGGAGATGACACATGTGGTAAAGGCAGCTACCGTCGAAGGCGATTCTAAGTATGATAATCTTATGGAGCAGTTCACCCTTTTGAGAAATCAGTTCGAGAAGGAGAGGAAAGCAAAGGAAGTGGCCCAAATAAATGCTGCAGAATCGAATATGAATGAAGCTGATGACGTGAATTACATCAATCAGAGAAACCGTCCTGGGGGAAATCCGGCATACAATCCGAACAATAGAAATCATCCAAATTTCTCGTATGACGACCCCAACAACTTTCAGCAACCTCCTCCAGGCTTCTCAGTGCATAATGGAATAATTCAATAGTCGAAGAAGCAGAGTTTGGACAACATGATGCAGCAGTTGGTTGTAAGCAACCAACAATTAGCGACACAGTAGAATTCGTTTATAAGCAACACTGGGCATAAGATAACGCATATGGAGTCCACTGTGACGGCTAGGGAAGCATATGAAGATGATGGAAAATCAAATAAGTCAAATAGCCGCACAGCAAAATGGGCAGCACAAGTCGGGCCAATTTTCGAGTAACACGGAGGTGAACCCTAAAAATCACTGTAATGCCATTCAACTGAGGAGTGGATGAGCGTACCAGAACCACCCAGGGAAAAACAACGAAAATAGGGTAAAGGATGAGGAACTCGCGATCGAGCTCACGACCGTGAGCCCGGTCGTGAGAAACCAGGCAGAACATTTTTCAGAGACGCTCGCGACCGACCCAACGACCGCTAGGCCGGCCGCGAGAAAGTGGACAGAGAGCTCTGCCGAGGAGTTAGCGATCGAGCAAGCGACCGCCAGCCTGACCGCGAAGAAGACTGCTGACGCAACCCGTATGCCTAGCGACCTCGCTCGCGATCGCGAGAATGGCCGCTAGGCGCTCCCAATTAAGAAATATCTGACCTATACTCCTCTGATTCCGTTTCCGAGTCGGTTAGCCAAGCCCAAGTATGATGAGAAGCTGACCCGGTTAATGGAGATGTTTTAGAAAGTGCACATCAACATTCCATTACTTGATGCACTCCGAGACATGCCGGGGTACGTGAAATTTCTGAAGGATGCGTGGCCAATAAGAAGAAATTGGCCAAATTCGAGACGATAAATTTGTCTCAAGAGTGCAGTGCTGTGCTGCAAAAGAAGTTACCGCTTAAACAGAATGATCCAGACAGCTTCACCATAGCATGTGTCATTGGAGGGCAGACCTTCTCCAAAGTACTATGTGACTTAGAGGCAAGCATCAACTTGATGCCGTTGTCCATATTCAATAGATTGGAGATTGGAGAGATCAAGTCGACCACCATTCTTTGCCCGGATAAGCGACACATCGGTGACATATCCGAAATGGATAGTGGAGGACATGCTCATGAAAGTTAGAGACTTCATCTTTCCAGCAGATTTCGTGGTTCTTGAAATGCCAGAGGATGGGAACACGCCTCTTATTCTTGGGAGACCGTTCCTAGCTACATGCAGAGCATTGATCGACGTGCAAGATGGAGATCTCACCTTCAGGGTCAATGATGAGGAGATGAAAATCTCTATCTATGATGCGATGAAGCAACCTGAAGAGAAGACGATGAATGAATGTCGAGTTATAGAGCAGCTGTCTTCCACTCACTTATAGTCATCTGATCCGGTGGAGTTTTGTATGCAAAACTCGATTTTCTCATCCTCGAACCTCGATGAGGCGTGTGAGGAGATTTTAGAGTATTTTGAAGCTATCGAAGAAGTCAAGGCCCTCCCCGAGGAGTCAGTTCCTTATTTAGACGTGAGGAAGCCGATTGGAGGAGAGGATGCTGTGGTGGCAACGGAAGAGAACATACCAGATGGAATTGAAAGAGTTACGACCACCTTGGTATGCCTTTCTAGGCTAATTTATTTAGACATGTCGATTATAGTTTCTTGAGATCGGCGGAGGAAGAGTCAAAGAAGTTGATGATCGTCTTTGAAACAAAGATAAGTCGGCGATGGGTGGACTATCTACGATATCGAGGGGTCGACCCCTTCACTTTGTATGCATCGAATCCTGTTAGAGAATGAGTATAAGCTAAAGGTGCAACCTCAACGCCGCTGAATCGACAATGCAAGAGGTCGTGAAGAATGAAGTTCGAAGCTTTTAGACGGGAATGATATATGCTATCTCGCACAGTGAGTGGGTGAGCCCAACTCAAGTGGTTTCCACGAAAGGGGGTGTCACCGTGATTAGAGACGAGAAGAACGAGTTTGTAGCAACAAGACTTGTAACGGGATGGCGAGTATGTATTGAGTACCGTGCTTTGAATGCAGCCACGAAGAAGGACCATTTTTGTAACGACCGGCTTAGGATTGACGGTGACCCCACGGACTCAACACGAGTCTTTCAAGGTGTTTTGTCTCACTCACACTCCCCAGAGAAAATCTTCGGGTCACCCATCCCACAATTGCTCCAAGCCTAGACGCTAACTTTAGAGTTCTTATGAGATGGACTCCCGAAAAGAAGATGCATCTTGTTGGTATGAGTAACACATATCAAATCCTTTAAGCTCTCCTCGAATATGCAGTCCATACCTGCATATTCTCGAAATCCCTCTCATTCCGGTGTGTTTGGTTCATTCATGTACCCCTTCGCTTTGAAGCCTTAATCGGAGCCGCCTCCTTGTCCATGCCTCTGCCGGCGATCACTCAAGTATTTCCTTGGGCGTCACATGCCCATAACTTCCGCTTGGTTCATCCCCGAACAACCACAATCCGGGAGAGGTTCGGCTCGATACTAAGTGTCACGTCCCAATTCAGGAAGGCACGGATTGGGGGTGTGATTAGGGTGGGGTTAGAAGCGGGGAAGAAGGGATACATATAACATACACGATAAGAATATGTGACCATGAAATCGGGCAAAGATCTCCTATAACTAGGACATATCACGAAGAGGAGAGTGCGCAAACAATCCACCAATGAGAATAATATCGATACCATAACCTCAATGAAACATGATCTTGGTTTACAATAAGTAATGCAAGGAAGCAAAATAGCATTACACCCGCTGACTAGACCGGTCAACCACATAGCATGCTCATATCGAGACTCACAAAGATAATAACATAATAGCAAATCTTGTTCCCAATCGAGAAAGCAAAATAAGGGACAAGAATACATCAACATCGTAGTACGTATATAATATAACATCGCGGAAGCATAGCATGAAGAACCAGACTCCTCCACCCTCGTCGCTTGCCCCAGCCCTCCTCCTCTCGTGAAAAGATTTGAAAAGAGTTTGGGGTGAGTACTAGCGCACTCGATTGGGGTTTTATCATAAATCGAAAAGAATCGAGATGCCGTGTTCGAGCACTTACCTTAGAAGGTTTTAAAGCGTAAATCCACTTCTAAGTAAGCAAAATAGATTTTTCGTTTCGATACCGATCCGTTATTACCGTTGTTCTCATCATAGAACCAAAGAACCACGGCTCGGAACGTATCCGCCAGCCCATCACATCTCATCCGGCCGGCTAACTCGGTGTGGAATTGGGGTCAAATCGTCGCCGAACCATAACCACCTCATTACCATTTCGTGTGGACTTAGGGGTCTATCCCATTCGTAACCATAACCACGTGTTGGGGTCTATCCCCTTACGATCAATACTCGAGATGGTGATCAACCCACTGAATAGAGATCCGTGCACAATCACTGCAGAACCACATCTCGGATCGAGAACAAGATATAACTTCACCAAAACATTTTCACGGTGCACATGTTTTATTTTGAAATATCGAGTAAATAACTCAAAATAAGCATATATAACCCAACCTTGAGCAGATGAAAGCGTCGGCGGGAGATATCTACGGATCCGATGACTTCACTTATCGTCTTGGTAGGTGCACAGTAACAAGACGGAACAACTTTTGGGGTCACATCCACAAAGCAAAGCAAAGATCGTGATCAAGCGAAGATCGTGAAAACTAGGGTTTTGACTTTACGAACCCATATTTGGCACTCTCCGGTTTTCAAATCCTTTCGATCACGAGAAGGAAATATATTTAGGGCATCAAGACCTATAATAGGGTACTTTCAAAATATGCATGCATGCAAGTTGACTCAAATCTTAGCGAATGAAGCTTCAAAATCGATGTCTATCCTCGGATCTAGGATAAACCATCCAAAATCGATGCATGAAAATGGAAACATAAGCAATATGCATAACGACAAACATGGAATGACAAACTACGTTGAAAATGGATAACTTGGGCATGTACTTGGTTTAGAAAACTCAAGCAACGGAAAACATCCCGACATGCGTAAAAGCGAAAAAGCGGAATCGGTACTTTAGTAGAATCATAGCCCGAACTCAAAATCTAAAGGAACCATAGCCAGGTGGCTCGGTGGCGACCAAATCGGTGACCACAACTCACGGCGGTGCGGCAATGGGCGGCGGCGTCAGTAAATTGGTCGACCTCCGGCGTTTTCTCGCCTCGTCCCTTTAGGATCCCGTGTTCTATGCTATACGATCTACTAAAAGGCGGAATCAAAACAAGAAAAGGATAAAACGGAAAATGGGGCTCCGGGGAGGGTCGGCGGTGGTGGCGGCGGCTAGCCGTAATGGCGCCCGCCGAGCCTCCCTGCCGATCCCCACCTCCGCGCTTCAGTAGCGTACACTGGAGCTGCTCGGCTCTTCCGTAAACACAGAGAGACGAAGGAAATTAACGTTGAAAATGAAGGCCTAGCCTCCTATTTATAGGAAAGAAGGGTCAGCAGTACTGCCACTGTAAGCGGCACTTTTCGAAAACGCAATGGCACGAACTTTTGCAAACGGACTCAAATTTAGCAAACTTGGTACCCATGGAAATGAAATAAAATACGGACACAACGACTATAAACAAGATACGCTTTTAAAGACCCGTGAAAAGTCCGGTTTTGATAACTTCCCGGTGTCGAACCTTCGTGGGTGGTCGAAAACCTGCATACTTAGTGTCTATGAATTAGTCATAAGACACTCTTCACAACGATCGAGGTTTTGTGGCGGTCGATCACCGAAACAAAAGTCAACCTTTTCACCTTTCTCGAAAAACGGGCCATGCAAACCTGGTGCTCAGGAAGGACAGGGTATTACAATTTCCCTTGCCTTTCATTGATCAGATGTTGGACAGACTGGCGGGGTATGAGTTCTATTGCTTTTTAGATGGATATTCGGGGTACAATCAGATTGCCATCGCCCCAGAGGATCAGCACAAGACGGAGTTCACGTGTCCGTATGGAGTTTTTGCCTATAGAAGAATGCCATTTGGATTGTGCAATGCCCCAGCCATATTCCAAAGCTGCATGATGTCCATCTTCCATGGCTTGATTGAAAATATTATTGAAGTATTCATGGACGACTTTTCCGTGTTTGGTTCTTCTTTTGATCATTGTCTCCACAATCTGTCACAAGTGCTACACAGATGTGAGTAGACGAATCTTGTGCTCAATTGGGAGAAGTGTCATTTCATGGTAAAGGAAGGTGTGGTGCTTGGCCAAAAAGTCTCTGCAAAGGGTTTGGAAGTTGATCGTGCAAAGATTATGGCAACCGAGAAACTGCCTCTTCCCATAAATGTCAAATCCGTGAGGAGTTTTCTCGGACATGCTGGCTTTTATAGAAGATTCATCAAGGACTTCTCTACGATCACGAAGCTACTGTGTGGATTGCTCGAGGAGGATACAAAGTTTGTGTTCACTAGTGATTGTTTGGGGGCGTTCGAGAAATTGAAGCAAGCCCTGATCTCGACTCCAGTTTTGGTCTCACCTGATTGGATTCAACCATTCGAGCTCATGTGCGATGCTACTGATTGGGCAGTGGGAGCCGTGTTGGGACAGAAATGAGACAAGCTGTTCAGAGTCATATATTATGCAAGTAAGACACTCGACTCGGCTCAGATGAACTACACTACCACGGAAAAACAATTACTTGCAGTGGTCTATGCTTTCGATAAGTTTAGACCTTATTTGGTGGGCACCCACACTATTGTCCACACCGACCATGCCGTCATTCGCTATTTGTTCAACAAGAAAGACTCAAAGCCGAGATTGGTGAGATGGATCCTCCTTCTTCAGGAGTTCGACATGGGGATCAAATATAGAAAAGGTTGCAAGAATATGGTTGCAGACCACTTATCGAGATTAGAGAAGCCAGTCCAAGGAGAATACAAGAGAATTGGGATCAAGGAGAACTTCCCAAACGAGCACATATTGAGCATCATTGATCATACGCCATGGTACGCAGATTTTGTGAACTACTTGGTAATTGGAGTCATGCCTCCTTCGTGCAGTCATCATCATAAAATGAAGTTTCTCCATGACGTCAAGTTCTATTATTGGGATGATCCACATCTCTATCGTCGATGTGCTGATGGTTTGATACGTCGCTGTGTTCCCCAAGGAGAATGGGAGAACATAATCCACGAGTTCCATAGCTCATTAACTGGAGGACATTTTGCAGCGGCAAAGACGGCAGTAAAGGTTTGCCTAAGTGGTTTTTATTAGCCTTCGATCTTCAAGGATTGCCAAGAGTTTGTGAAGAGATGTGGCGGTTTGTCGAAGGATGGAAACGCCACCAAGAGAGATGAGATGCCGCAAAAGAGCATTATGGAAGTGGAATTATTTGATGTGTGGGGAATCGATTTTATGAGTCCGTTTTCCATCTCTTGTGGTTTCACCTACATTTTGCTTGTTGTGGAGTACGTATCACGATGGGTGGAGGCAATTCCTACAGCCACTAGCGATTCCAAGGTTGTCATCAAGTTTCTACATAAATTATTTTGACTCGATTTGGGGTGCCTAGGGCGTTGATCAACGATGGAGGGTCGTATTTCAACAATAAATGGCTAGGCAATGTCCTAGCTAAGTATGGCGTAAAGCACAAAGTCACCTCTCCATATCATCCGCAAGCGAATGGACAAGCTGAACTTGCAAACCGAGAGATCAAGAGAATTCTAGAGAAATCAGTTGTTCATAGGAATAATTGGGCCAAACAATTGGATGATGCTCTTTGGGCCTACCGGACTGCCTACAAAGCGCCTATAGGTCTATCTCCATATCAACTGGTATTTGAGAAAACATGCCATTTGCCGGTTGAATTGGAACGTAAAGCTTATTGGGCCACAAGGAGAATCAACATGGACTTCAAGGAGGCCGGATTGATGAGAGGTGAACAATTATTAGAGCTTGATGAATGGAGGAACGAAGCTTTTGAGAACTCCCGGATTTACAAGGAAAGAGCAAGAAAATTTCATGGTCTCACTATTCGTCCCAAGGGATTCTCTCCGGGAAATGAAGTCTTGTTCTACAATGTCCATTTCTGACTCTTCCTGGGAAAGCTGAAATCGAGGTTGTCGGGGCCATATACTGTCTACCGAGCACATGCCAATGGAAGCTATGAATTGCTAGACTCGAGTGGCAACATTTTCAAGGTCAACGGGCAATACCTCAAATCCTACTTCAAGTCAAACTTCAACCGCGAAGTCAAGGTGACCAAGCTTAATGAACCATGATGAGAGGTAACGTCGAGCTAGCGACGACAAATCTAGCACTGGTTGGGAGTTAACCCAACAGTTTTACATGCTTTATGTTTGTCGTTTTTGCTTGTTTTGTTTTTCTTTGTTTGTGTCGTGTCATGTCTTGTTGGTCATTTTTATGTCCCAAGGTATAATGGCTTTTATATAAAAAAAAGGGTAAAGCGACCTTCCTCGCGACCACGAGGGCGGCCGCGTGAAAGTGGGCATAACATCTTGGAACGAACTGCGTGCGACTAGCGACCACCCTCGCGACCACGAGGGTGGCCGCACGAATCTAGGCAGAGCGTCTGTTTAGTATGAATTTGTGCTGATTTTTGGTAATGTTTTACATGTCGTTTTCAGTGGTTTTTCCTATTTATGCCGTTGGTCTGATTAATATTTATCGACTCGGACTTACTTCGTTTGTTTCGATGTTTTGTAGAAAAATGGAATTAAAGTAGGAGAAATTGGATCTACCAAGGATCAAGTATTTTGAAGAGCATCGCGATAGGAGTTCATAGGCGAAAGCGGATCGCAATTCGGAGATCGAACGCGAGAGAACGGAGCGAAACGTCAAAGTCGCACACGACTCCCCGTCGCACGCATCAGCCATGCCAAGGTCAGCGCCCGCGCGCAGGCTAATCGCCACCGACGCCCCACGCGCCGCCGGCCGCGCATCGCCGCGCGCGGCAGCCCAACACCTCGCCACCCACGCCGCACACCCGCGCCGACCCGCAGCCGCCGCAGCGTGCCCACTCCGCCCGGCGCTAGCTTCCGGCGCCCACACCGCGCAACGCTGCTCCTTCCCAAGCGCTGCTCACCCTCTTCAACCGGCGTTGTCTCTCGCCCGCTTAGCGCCATTCCTTCGCCCGCGTGCCTCACCTCAGCGCCTATCCATCCGGCGCTGTGTCTCCAACGCACGTGTAGCCATCCCAGCGCACGTGGACTTCCGTCCGGCGCTTGGTCCGCTTGGCTCGCCCGTGAGTCTCATGTTGCACCAAGCAGCGTCTGGATTGATGTCCAGCCTGTGGTGGACGTGTCTCGTAAACTTGGCGCGTCCGGTACTGGGTGCTGAGGCTATTTCGTCTCAGAAACTCCTCGCGTCCGGCGTTGTGTCACGTCCGGCGCAGGGAGTGAATTTTTGTCCGCTATAAATATTGATTTAACGCTGAAAACCCTAGCTCCCTGATATTTTTTCACATTCTCGCACGCACGCATTCTCGTTCTTTTCCCTTTTCTTTTCTTTTCCTTTTTCTTTCCTTTTAATTCTTGCACTTTGGATAAACAATTGGGATTGTACGATTCCGGATTTTGGAAGACGAAATTGTCTATGAATGGTTGTAAGTTTTCCTGATTTTGATTATGTCTATGTAATTGGGATTGGAGTAATTTTCTATCATGAGATAAATTATCGAATTGTTGGGAAATATATGTTTAATTGTTCTTATCTTGAATCGTGATTTTTGGGTAGATGATTTGCGATTCCTCATCCGTATAAATTGTTTATTTTATGATCTTCATGCATGGTGTTCGAAAGAATAGTGTAGGTTGATTGTATGCTTATGTATGATTATTGATCGAGCTAAAACACACTCAAATTACTCGCAATCGCATGCGAGGTAATCGTGGCGTGATAAGTTAACACGAGTCGCCTCTAAAGGAAAACTTAACGGGGCCATTGTTTGTGTTGTGCCTGACGTTTATTAAAATCCTAAACATTCTAATACCAACGAGGGTTTGAACATGCGAGAATTGAAATACGAGAAATAAACAATGATCCTAAGCCGTGGGTTGTCAATCCCGAGCTAAACTAATAAGCAATAAATCTAAACCGGGGGTTGTCAATCCTAGTTGAACTATGAAATCATGATAAATCAAAGCAATAAACGAAAGCAATATAAATCAAAGCAGCATGAAAACAATCCATTATCACTATGGAATTGGAATCAATAATATTCATCTAACAATAATACTATGAAAATTAATCCAAAAGACTGATAAATCCCAAAACATAAATTGGTTAACTAAATCGTTCGATGAAAATAAGAAACAGGAATTAAATCTAAAGATTATCTGCTTGTGTCGATCTGGAAGAATCAGTGAAGAGCAGCGCCAATGCCGAAAGAACCAAAATCAAGAACGCATGTTGGAGAGAAAATCGCAGAGGCGCCGCGGTCCGTAAGAAAAGAATCGAGCCCTCGTTAAAATGACCTAGCATATATATATATATATATATATATATATATATATATATATATATATAATAAATCATACCGAACACGGCTCAGGGTGAACGTCGGTTCAGAAATCATTCTGACTTATAGGTGAGCGAGCGTTCATGGAGAACGCGCGAGTAAAATATGTTCTGTATTCAGCCTGAACGCCGGATGGCTTCGAGCGCCGGCTGGAAGTTCAACAGGGGCGAGCGCGCGAGGAGCGGGCGAAGGCGGCAGGCAGAGCACGCGGCAAAGCGCGCACGCGGAGTCATGGCGGGCGAGGCTGAGCGGGCAGAGCGTCGGGCGAAGCGTTGGGCAAGAGCGTTGCATGCGCGGGCGGGCGGCGGTGGGCGGCAGGCGTTGGGCCGCAGGCGGCGGGGCGCGGTAGAGCACGCGCCACTCGAGCGCACGAGGGAATCGGCCTTCGGGTGGCCAGAGCGCTGCCGGGCGCCGGGCGTGAGCGCGGGCGACGATGGTGATGCAGCGCGGCATCGGCGGCGCGCGCGCGCGTCTTCAAGCGCCGGGCGTTGGAGTTGGTGAGCGTGCGAGGAAATTGCCGCTGCTGCTGGTGAGCCGGTGGCGGGCGGCGCTGCGGTGGCGCTGGCGTGCTGCGCTGGCGCGACGGTGCCCAGGCGCGACTTTGGTCGTTGACCCGTCTCTCTTCGTCTGAACTCGATTCACGCATGGTTTTCGCCACGAACTCTGTCGAAATGCTCTTCAATATATTTGATTCTTGGCGGATCAATTCATCCTATTTTCTACCGTTTTCCTACAAAACATCGAAACGAACGAAGTAAGTCCGAATCGATAACTATTAATCGAACCAACGGCATAAATAGGACAAACCATAGAAAATGACACGCAAAACAATACCAAGAATCAGCACAAAATCATACCAAACAACTCCCCCACACTTATCCATTTGCTTGTCCTCAAGCAAAGTCTACACTAATAAGATTAGAAAGATAATTCATGCAACATAACTCTTATTCCAATCAATCAATCCTTATTGCATTTCCCCCACACTTGGTGAGTACATAATCAAAGACAACGTGAAACAAATCTAAGATTGTGAAAATATCAAATAAACGAGTAAGTTATTTTTGCTCAGACCCAACTCTCCGCTAGAGGTGAATTAACTAAAGTGGTTACCTTTAGCAACAAGTTTCCTTTGATAACATAGAAGGTATTAATGATTTTGGAACAATGTTGAAAGGTGAACTCTCGATGAACTCGAGTCTCCTAACGTGGTTTCCCATGTCCATTTCTCAATTCTACGAGAAGAGGACATAATCTCATCCTCCATTTATACAATCTCAACAACATATGAGTTTTAATTCTCCTTATTTTCTACCCTTTTTCACACTTTTTTTAAATTGAAACGAGTATATAGGTAACCACACTGTTAACACTACCCCTAGCATTAGCCGGACAAATCACATCAATAACCACCGATTTAAAATCAATTCACACAATCTCGTCAATTCACATTGCACTTTAATCACATGACATCAAGATAAACGAGAAATACATCAAGGTCCGATAAATACCACAGAGTTCAGTTGCACAAATCAAAATCCTAACTTACTCGCATATACAATACTTGATTACAAGAAATCGTAATAAGCACAAATGCATATCAAATGCACATCACCAAACATACTGAATAGATAAGGTAAGCACACGTAATTGAGTAAACATCCCCCACACTTAAACCGAGAAATCGCCCTCCTGCTCAAAACATTAAAAGCTCAAATGACCATAGAGGATGATACTTCCACGATAATCGGCGAATGTACCTTTGTAGAGTTGGAGCATCACGACTTAATCTCACCGATGAAAATACATAAACCCTTCTTCCCTATTTTGAGCAAAACTAACACAAAGACAACAGATGATCAAAGAACAACGAAACAAGCAAAAGGGAAAGAAAGAAAAAGAAAATAAAAACCATGGTAACTCCCATAAGTACTCGGTTTAATGTCGTGAGCACGACGTAAACCAGACAACAACGGACTATCCATAGTACTTCACCTGCAGGAATACCATCTTGCCCAGAGCATCAGTAGTAACCATATAAGAACAGAGGACATTAAAGAAGACAAGTAATGCACAATTTAAGCTCAAGTCGAACATCCTATTCTCCAAAATAAAATAAATAACTTCAATTCCCAAAGTACAAGACTTTGGTGAATTAGGATGTTGACAAAATTGATGTTACCTCAACCTTTGTCCTCGATTTGTCCTCCTCGGGATCCCGTACTCAATTGTCGAGGTAGTGCAATCATTTCCCGAGTGGGCTTTGCATGTTTGCAACTTCACATGCCCACTCTTCCTCGTCAGCCGCCCTAGTATCAACTTCCTCGTGGCTCTGATTTTGCTCCTCATCCTCACGTGCCCATTTTTCCACCATTTCCACCTCCTCTGGCTGCAGCGGCTCTTCAGGTGGCTCTCCACCACATCTTCAACAATTGGGTCACTTTCAAGAGTAGTGACCGTCGGAGCTTGATCGGGTTGGTGTGGGAAAGTCGGCTCATCTGATGTCTCTTCCACCCAATTCTCAATACTTGGGTCACTATCTAGAACAGTGACCGATCGATCCGATCGGATTGGTTTGGAAGTTCCTCCCTGTCGCAATGACTTATCAAGGTGCTCGAACATATCCCATTTGCGCCTCCAAACGCAAAGATGAGGCGTTCAGCATCCAAACTTTGACCAAAGCATCCGCTTTTTGAATGGACGGCTTTTGAGTTAACTCATCCTCCCAAGCCGGCCTCGGAGGTGGATACGGGCCGACGTGGGTCACTGCGGTGGAAGCGGATGTGGCTATTGGGGATATGAGTCCGACGTGGAGGTGGTTGTTGTGGGTACTCATATTGAGGTGGAGGATGTGGTTGCTCCGGTGAGGCATTGTAGGATTGATCCTCATAGTGCTGCGGAGGCGGTTGTTCCCAGTAGGGATTGGAGGCTTGATCCTCATAGAACGGAGGAGGTGATTGGTCCCAGAAGGGATCATAGGGTTGCTGCTCATGGCCTGACGGATAACCCTCAGAATGGTCGAACGAGCTCCTTCTTCATAAGAAGAATTTACCCAATACGACGAACTTTTCTTCCCCCAGCCTGCTTGACCATACTCGTATTGCTGGTAACCCTGCATTAACAGACACCAACAACAAAAACAAGATCACACGCACCGGGGGGAGAAAATAACCAAACAGGACGGAAAGAAATACAGAAAACAAACAACACAAACAATAAGCCTAAAGTTTTCCCCGGCAACGGCGCCAAAATTGATCGAGCTAAAAACACACTCAAATTACTCGCAATCATACGAGGTAATCATAGCGTGATAAGTTAACACGAGTCGTCTCTCAAGGAAAACTTAACAGGGCCATTGTTTGTGTTGTGCACAGAAAGCGATTAAAATCCTAAACATTCTAATACCAACGAGGGTTTGAACATGCAGGAATTGAAATACGAGAAATAAACAGCGATCCTAAGCCAGGGGTTGTCAATCCCGAGCTAAACTAATAAAGCAATAAATCTAAACCAGGGGTTGTCAATCCCTAGTTGAACTATGAAAGCGTGATAAATCAAAGTAATAAACGAAAACAATATAAATCAAAGCAAAGATGAAAAAATCCATTGTCACTATGGAATTGGAATCAATAATATTCATCTAACAATAATACTATGAAAATTAATCCGAAAGACTGATAAATCCCAAAACATAAATTGGTTAACTAAATCGCTCGATGAAAATAAGAAACAGAATTAAATCTAAAGATTATCCGCTTGTGTCGATCCGAAGAATCGGTGAAGAGAAAGCCACTTGCTTGAAAGAACCAAAATCGAAGAACGCCACGGAGAGAAAAAGCGCGAGAGGCGCGCTGTCCGTAAGAAAAGAACTCGGCCCCGTCAAAATGACCTAGCATATATATATATTAAATCGATCAACGCCGCTCGGGGTGAACGCGTCGGTTAATCATTCGACTTATAGGTGAGCGTTCATGGAGAACGCGCGAGTAAAATATGTTCAGATTCACCGAACGCTGGATGGCTTCGAGCGCCGGTTGGAAGCGTGGGGCGGCGCGCAAGATGCGGGAGAAAGCGCTGAGCGGGCGAGTGGTGGCGAGCACGCAGCAAAGCGCTGTGCGTGGTAGCGCCGCGGAGTCACGGCGGGCGAGGCACGGAAGGCGAGGCGGGCGTCGAGGCGGGCGGGCGAGGCGCTGGGCCGCAGGCGGCGAAGCGGGTAGGTGAGTGCGCGCTCACTCGAGCGCACGAGGAAATTTGAGCGCGCCGAGTGAGCTTTCGCTGGGCGCCGGGCGTAGGGAGTGTGGGCGCGGTGATGCGCCGGGCGAGGCGCGGGATCGGGCGGCGGCGCCGCGGGCGGCTTGGGCGCTCGGCCGGGCGCTGAGTTGGAGCGCGCGCCACTCGAAGCGGCGAGGGAAATTGGCCACGCATCCTCGGAGTGAGCCGCGCTGGGCGGGCGTGTGCGGCGGGCGCGGGCGAAAGGCGGGCGCGCGGCCATGCGACGGGTGTCGTTGCGCGACTTTGGTCGTTCGACCCGTTCTCCTTCGTCTGGAACTCCGATTTACGCACGGTTTTCGCCACGAACTCCTGTCGAAATGCTCTTCAATATATTTGATTCTTGGCGGATCCAATTCATCCTATTTTCTGCCGTTTTCCTACAAAACATCGAAACGAACGAAGTAAGTCCGAATCGATAAATATTAATCGAACCAACGGCATAAATAGGACAAACCATAGAAAATGATTCGCAAAAAAATACCAAGAATCAGCACAAAATCATACCAAACAATTATAAAGATATGCGAGAGCAGATTTTTTATATTAAATATAAGTTTGACAATGAAAGTGATCGAGAGATTGGTTTGTTGTTGAATAAATGATATATGTGGTTAGGGTTTTTGCTATTGTATGCCTTGTATTAAAATATCCTTCGTAGTTGATGGTTGGTTGATTGAGAGATCCCCTGTCATTAAGTTCGAGTCTAACGTTGACGTAATCGAGAGGTTAGTTAGTGTTGACCGTTTGGTGAGATGCGTGGGTATTTTATGCATTGTTTACCGGTCCTTGATTTATTAATTGCGAGGATAGATTCGAACCCTAGAACACCGTCTCCAATTCCTTGTATCTGTCAATTCCTATTGTTGTTCAAGTGCATCCGCTTTCCCTGCTTTATTTTATTTCCTACTTTCGTCCTTTCCGTGACAGCCCCCTTATGTTAGGACGTTAGTTTTTCTTTTCTGTTTTTGTGTTTGACATAGAACCGTAGCCTGTTAAGTCTTCCTCGAGAGATTCGACTTAGGTCGACCTTACCATTCTATAAGGACCTCGTACTATTATGAAGCGATCGAAAAGAAAAATTTGGTCGGAACAAATTTTGGCGCCGTTCTCGGGAAGGCTTTAGGCTTTGGTTTTGTGTCGTTTTGTTTTTCTCGCTTTCTTCCCGTGCTTCTTCTTTTATTTCTTTCTTTTCTTTTCTTTGTTTCTATTTTCTCCAATTGGTGCGTGTGATCTTGTTTTTGTAGTTGGTGTCATTAATGCGTGGTTACCGACGATAGGAATATGGTCGATTGTGCTTGGAGGAGAAAGCTCGTCGATTGGGCAAATTCTCCTTACCAAGAAGGAGCCCAATTCGACTATTTTGAGGATACCGTCAGTGTGAGCATCAAGCCTATGATCCCCACTGGAGGTATCCTCGTAGTTCTTCATATAGACAGACCTCTTCTTCCAACAACGGCCATGTGAAGCCGACATTGGAGGAGTCATTGCGGCGCTCATTCAAAGTAGTCACCGATGAAGCAAACCGATGAAGCCGACATTGGAGAGTCATTGCAGCGCTCATTCAAGCGGAGTCACCGTGAAGCCACAAAGGTTCGAGATTTTGGAAACATCTATCGAGCGTTTAGAGACTCAAGTCAGTCGGTTAGCCGGGATAGTGGAAGAATTGGTCCACAACCAAAGTGTGGAAGAGATGCCGAGACAATTGGAGCAAACTTCTTCTATCATAGTTTATGAAGATGATGAAGTTGAGGGGAGAATCGAGGAAGATGATGAAAGTGAAGAGTCGAGGTTTCATCAAACCGCGACTAACCATGAACAACCTGATATCTTCCCGAACCAGTTAGAGGAGGAAGAGATGACATATGTTCAGGTAGCATCTATAATTTTTCAACATCCTAATTCTCCAAAGTATTATGCTTTTGGAGTTGAAGTTATCTATTTTTCTTTGAAGAATAGGATGTTTGATTTGAACTTAATTAATTCGTTAATTGCTACCTTAACTGTCCTTTGTGCTTACAATGTTACCACCGATGCTCGTTGAGATGGTATTCCTGCGGTGAAGGACTATGGATAGTCCGATTTTCATTGGTGGAGCTTCGTACCATTGAAACGAAGCGCTACGTGGAGGCAAACCACGTGTTTCCTTGTTTTTCTGTTTTGTTCTTGTTTTCATTGGTTTTGCTTGTGTTTTGTTTTCGCCTTAGTTTTGGTTTTCGTGGTGCGAGGTTTGGTGTTTATTATTCTTGAGTTCGGGACTTTGTAATCCGTGTGGTGAAGCCGTGATGCTCCAACTCTACAACAAGACACTGCTCATTATCGAAGTATCATCCTCTATGACCTTTGTATTATTAATGTTTGGAGCACGGGGACGATGCTCGGATTATGTGGGGATGATTATTCGGTTTGTGTATGCACTTTATCTATTTATATGCTTGGTGATGTGCATTTATGCTTATTTTGATTTCTTGGATTCAAGTGTTGTATATGCGAGAAAGTTAGGATTTTGATTTGTTCAACTAAGCTCGTGGTATTGGTCAAACTGTTTTTACTTTCGAAACTTCGGTGGTATATGATTCGAGTGTAATGTGAATTGACGGGATTGTGATTGATAGAAAATGAATAAGGAGAATTGATGTGATTTGTCCCGCTAATGTTAGGGGTAGTGTTAACATTGTGGTTACCTATATACTTGTTTCATCTATTGATTATTAAAAAAATGTGTGAAAAAGAGTAGAAAATGAGATTGTTGAAATGGAGGATGGGATTCATCCTCTTTCGTAATTTGAGAAATGGACATGGAAACCACGATAGAAACTCGAATTCATCGAGGGTTCACCTTCGAACATTGTTCCAAAATCATAAAACATTCTATGTGCTTAAAAAGAAACTTGTTGCTAAAGGTGACCACATTAGTTAGTTCACCCTAACTGAGAGTCGGTCCGAACAAAGATTACCCTTTATTTATTGGAAATCAATTGTCGTCCTAGATTCATTTGACATTATCTTTGAATATGTAAACACCAAGTATGGGGAAAGCAATAAGGTTTGATTGATTAGACTAAGAGTGAAGTTGCATGAATTATCTTCCCTATTCTTACTAGTATAGACTTTGCTTGAGGACAAGCAAATGGATAAGTGTGGGGGAGTTGTTTAGTATGAATTTGTGCTGATTTTTGGTATTGTTTTACATGTCGTTTTCAGTGGTTTTTCCTATTTATGCCGTTGGTTTGATTAATATTTATCGACTCGGACTTACTTCATTTGTTTCTATGTTTTGTAGAAAAAAGGCATTAAAGTAGGAGAAATTAGATCTGCCAAGGATTAGGTATTTTGAAGAGCATCGCGATAGGAGTTCATAAGCTAAAGCGGATCACACCAAGATCGGACGCGAGAGAACGGAGCGAACGTTAAAGTCGCGCCGACGACCCCCGTCGCACCCATCAGCCATGCCAAGGTCGGCGCCGCCGCGCCAACGCCGCTGCACGCCCACGCGCGCCGCCGCCCATCGCCTGCGGCGCTCGGTAGCCCAATGCCTCGCCACCCACGTCGCACACCCGGCGCTCGACCCGCAGTGCCCACACTCCGTCCGACGCTGGCTTCCCAGCACCCCACACCGCACGACGCGTTCCTTCCCAAGCGCGCGTTCACCCTCTTCAACCGGCGGTGTCTCTCAGCGCCCGCCTAGTGCCATTCCTTCGCCCGCGTGCCTCACCCCAGCGCCTATCCATCCGGCGCTGTGTCTCCAACGCGCGTGTAGCCATCCCAGCGCACGCGGACTTCCATCCCGTGCTTGGTCCGCCAGACTCGCCCGTGAGTCTCGCGCTGCACTCCGCGCGTCCGGCGCTTGATGTCCAAAACGCTGGACGTGTCTCAGAACTCAAGGCGTCGCCGGTGCTTGCCGTCCGGCCGGGGCCGAGGTGTTACGTCGTAAACTCCTCGCGTCCGACGCTGGGAGTGAATTTTCGTCCGCTATAAATATAGATTTAACGCTGAAAACCCTAGCTCCCTGATATTTTTTCACATTCTCGCACGCACACATTCTCGTTCTTTTCCCTTTTCTTTTCTTTTCCTTTTTCTTTCCTTTTAATTCTTGCACTTTGGATTAACAATTGGGATTGTACGATTCCGGATTTTGGAAGACGAATTTGTCTATGAATGGTTGTAAGTTTTCCTGATTTTGATTATGTCTATGTAATTGGGATTGGAGTAATTTTCTATCCTGAGATAAATTATCGAATTGTTGGGAAATATATGTTTAATTGTTCTTATCTTGAATCGTGATTTTTGGGTTGATGATTTGCGATTCCTCATCCGTATAAATTGTTTATTTTATGATCTTCATGCATGGTGTTCGAAATAATAGTGTAGGTTGATTGTATGCTTATGTTTGATTATAAAGATATGCGAGAGCAGATTTATATTAAATATAAGTTTGACAATGAAAGTGATCGAGAGATTGGTTTGTTGTTGAATAAATGATATATGTGGTTAGGGTTTTTGCTATTGTATGCCTTGTAGTAAAATATCCTTCGTAGTTGATGGTTGGTTGATTGAGAGATCCCCTGTCATTAAGTTCGAGTCTAACGTTGACGTAATCGAGAGGTTAGTTAGTGTTGACCGTTTGGTGAGAGGCGTGGGTATTTTATGCATTGTGTACCGGTCCTTGATTTATTAATTGCGAGGATAGATTCGAACCCTAGAACACCGTCTCCAATTCCGTGTATCTGTCAATTCCTATTGTTGTCCAAGTGCATCCGCTTTCCCTGCTTTATTTTATTTCTTGCTTTCGTCCTTTCCGTGACAGCCCCTTTATGTTAGGACGTTAGTTTTTCTTTTCTGTTTTCGTGTTTGGCATAGAACCGTAGCCCTGTTAAGTCTTCCTCGAGAGATTCGACTTGGGTCAACCTTACTATTCTATAAGGACCTCGTACTATTGCGAGCGACTGAAAAGAACAATTTGGTCGGAACAGCGTCTTCGGCAGACCTCGCGACCTTGCTCCCAACCGCGAGCTCGGCCGCGAGGACAGACCCGTCCCGCGCCCGGACATCGACCCGCGTGTTTTTCACACATTTTAACCTCTTTCCCCCATTTTTACACACGCACACACACATTTTCAGCACAAAAACTCACCCTCAAGCACTATTACCCCATGTTCTTCTTTTTCTTGTGCTTTCTACGTAAATTCCACTCAAGGTATGCTACATTTCCTTAATTCTTCTTAGATTTACGCTTTATAGCATGAATTAGAAGGGTTTTATCTATTATATCTTCTTGTTGTGGAATATTGAAAAGTTGAGGATATAGAGCTTATATTGCTAGATTTACATGGTTTTGAGCATGATTCTTACAATGTTAGGTATAATGGTGTTAATGAACATGTATTGTGGAAGGAATTGACCTACATATTGACTTGGGGGTTCAAAATTCTCGAACCCTAGCTATCATTCACGACTCGCGACCGAGCTCGTGGCCGCGAGCCTGACCGTGAGCTTCTGCGCGGTCGCGTGTTATTGCCTAGCGACCACCATCGCGATCACGAGGATGGCCGTGAGGCAGCCTCAGAATCATGTTTTCACGTGTTTTGAACTAGTGTGTGTGTTTCTCTCCCTTGTTATACCTTATAAGATCATATGTTAGTATGATAGGAGGAATTTTGCTAATATCAAGTTTGAGGGAGCTATTGATATGGGTTGATGTTTACATTGAATTTTTTTTAAGCACATGAGCTAATGTTGCAATATTTTTTTTAGGTACAATGTGCCGCGTACATCCGGAAACAAGTGCAAGGGTAAGGAGGTTATTTCAACCTCACACGACGAGTTGCATGATGAATTCCACCCCGAGACTTTTGGGGTGCGACTGCTGAATCCTTCATCAAGGGAACGTTGGAGGAGGTTGGTGCAGCTGAAGCACCGACACTCGAGATTTATGTGCATCAACACTTGCCAAGCGATGGGGATAGCCAAAAATTTCACGTGGCTAGCCGAGAGGGCCAGTCTGTACTCTATCATCACGGAAAACTATTTGACGTACCGGACCCTAACACTGGAGTTTCTGTCGACCATACATGTCCACAAGACGCAAGGGTCGCAAGATTACATCACTTTCCAATTGGAGAACCAGCCCCGACGGCTCTCAGTGGATGAATTGAACGCTATCATCAAGGGCGTCCCCGATGGCAAATACATCGGGGATTTAGAGAACTCGTCTCAGAAGATGTGGCCGTTGTTCATGGACACAGCAGTGAGCAGACCCCGTACTATGACGCCTCAAGGGCAAAGGCAAGTTCGATACGGAATCCGGCGATCCACTACTTCCACCGCCTTCTCACATTCACCATACATGTCCGTACCAACGCTGGCACAGTCCTCTTCCAGGACACGAGTCTCATGATTGGTGCTGCGACAAGAAAAAAGATGCACGCCGGCATGTTCCTCGCCCAGCACTTCCAAATGCAATCAGAGGTTTCGGGGAATGCAAGGATATGCATAGGGGAATTCGTTACCCCTATTACCGACTTTTTCGGGGTGACAATTCGCGAGAATCCTATCTCTCAGGATATTTTCCTGGACAAGCCATATCTTTACGTCCAGACATTCCTGAAGAGACACCCCAGCCGCTATCTCTGGCTGCTCTACAACAAGAACGGCCAGTCCATATTTCGCTTGCCCAACAATGATCTCACTAGACTGGACCCACTTGGGCATTTTGACGCCAATTGGAACATGTGCTCGCGATTTCATTACGAATGGGCTCAGCGCTTAAATGCGCAAGGCGGGGTCAAGGAAGAGCAACAAGAAGAGGAAGCAGAACAGCAGAAGGCGCCCGAGATAGGTGGCGCATTGCACCCACCACCCACCCAAGGCGATCCCGGGATTTACGAGCGTTTGGATCGCATAGATGGTCGTCTAGACCACATCGACGGGAGCCTAACCTCTATGATGGCCCAACAGCAGGCCCTCCTCGCCCAACACCAGGTGCATCAAGAACACCAACGTCAAATGATGGAGATGATGCAACGGTGGGATCGGTGGCGAAGATTCTATCCGCCATCGGAGTAGCACGGAATATGAGGTAAGGTCTCTACCAATCACTCTTTTCTGCAAACCTTATTGCCTCCATTTCACACCTTTTCACAATAAGTTTGTGGGGAGTGGACGAGTTTGATTGGTTGAGAGTCCTTTTTATGTTTTCGCTTTATTTTCGTAAGTTTTATATTTTGGGGCTTTTGTCGTGTCTTTTGTTTTCGTTGGTGTGTCTGTCGATCAACGAGTTTAAGTGAAATGTGTTAATCCTGGATGATGATAAAAAATTTCTGAAAAATATGTTGATAGTGCACATGATATGTTAGAAAATGACGCATGGATGACTTGAGATTGCTTAGCTTGTTGTTTTTCACCATTTGCTTAAACCGTGAGACTTGAGCTTCACTGTATAAATATCTTGTTACAGTTTCTTTTAATCGTGTGATATCGTGCATGTAATCATCTTGTAGAACTTGCCGTGTTTTCTGTGTCGAGGCTGCAATACGTGTTTCGAATATGGAAAGGATAAAAAGCCTTCTTTGTGAACCACGAATTTACCCATACACTAACCCAATGATATATACCGTTTGTCACCTTCTTTGAGCCTTTATTAGACTTTATTTTTCTGTTAACCGGATGATAGGAGGTGAGGATGGATATGGGAATCAAGGGGGGTAAATTTGAGTTGATGTACTAAGTTGGGATAAAAGATAGAGAGGTACCTCCGTGGAAAAGAATGGTACCTCTGTGGAAAAGAATGGACCCTATAAGCTCTATCAAAATGAAATAAATCGATGTATTCCGTAGGGCTAAAAGTTAGAAAGGTACCTCTGTGGAAAAGAATGGGCCCTATGTGAATAATGTGAGCATAAAGGATTTTTCATCAAAATATAGGTTTCAAGTATAATAAACGTTGATTTAGCAAGTTGAAAGAAAAGGAAATGGACAAAGTCCATATGTTTTGAAAAGTATAAATGGGGTGCTTGGAGTAAAGTTTGAGTCACTTAGCCATATATCACCCTACTTTAACCAATGTGCCTACATTACAACCTATGAAAATGCCTTTTTGAACCTAATTTGAACGCATTTAATGTGGTGGAGATATTAGAGAAACGGTAAGCCTATGGTAAGATTTTTGCATTACATTGATCTTTGAGTGTATACACGTCCTTAATTTTTTTATGAGTTCGAGTGTACACTATATTATACACATGCTATTGTAAGGGTTGAATTGGATGAGATTTTTGCTTTCAATTGTTGTACATTCTCGAATTGACTAATGTTGTCATGTGCGCTAATGATTTCAAACTTTGAAAGATTTATGAGGCTTGTTATGGTGATCACCTTTGCTGATGCTCGTTGATCTTTCGTTGTATCTTTCTTTCTTTTAGTTTTGTTTTTGTTTGAAGGCAAACAATGCTTCAAGTTTGGGGGTTTGATAAACACGCTTTTTACTCGTTTATTGTTGATATTTTAAGATGAATTTAGATCTATTAAGTGCGTTTATATATTAGATCTTAATGCTTTTAGCTATTTTTGGAAGATACTGCTCTTGGGTTCCCCTTTGGTGTTTTGTAGCTTATAGGTTGATAATCGAAGCACGAGATGAAGCAAGAGCCAAAGAAGGAAAAGTACAGGGGCTAGCGGCCTCCTTCGCGACCTCTAGCCCAGTAGCGAGCTAAAGAGAATGCATTTTGGACAGTTCCTCGCGACCGATCTAGCGAGGTAAAGCCAAGCGACCGCGAGCCCTGCCAGCGAGAGCCTCCGAAAAGCTTCCGCCCGATTTCACGTGGCCAAGCTAGCGACTGCGAGCCCGACCGCGAAGCGCAGCAAACGGGCGCGAAACCAGCCACGAGCTTATCGAAGAAACGCGCGGCCCAGATCCTCGCGACCGAGCTAGTGACCGTGAGCTCGACCGCGAAGCGAGGCGGTTGGACGTAAAATTAGGGTGTCGCCTATGCCTATATATATGGCAAGCATTGCCTCTCGCGTCCACAACACCCCAAGCACGATTTTCCTCCAGTTTTCTTCAGTTTTTCATATATTATGACTTTAGCTTTGATTTATATTCATCTAGGCTTTAGATTTCCATTGTTTTACATTAGTTCTATGCATTGTTATCGCTTTGGAACGATTTCGTCGGTACAAATTCTGTATTTTCCCATTTTTCCACTGAGGTTGGGATACGAACCCAACGATTGTTCTTCAGACGCCACACTTCGGGTTTTATTTATATAATTTCTGTTTCTATGGTTAATACTTATTTTATTTCAATTATTATGTCTAGCTAAATTTGTATTCTAATCCTAGGGTTTGTATGATTTTATCATAAGTGTTGTGATTCCTGCTGTTGCTATTTACCTTCTAGGCATTGATTTATGATTCTCGGTGCTTATTAATATGTGTTAATTTCTGATCAATCTTGATGCATATCTAGTTGCCAGTTGAATACTTAACAGTTTTAATTATCAATCGATCTTGAATGCATAATACGAATAAACCTTGAGTCGTAGCTGAGATAGGAACATTCGTAGGAAGCATATTCTTTGTGATCTGTTTGGAGTTGCTAATTTTCACATAGAGACGTAACAGTAATAGGGAAAATTAGTAATCTACAGCCACAATTATCATAACTGAAGTTGTTGATTATATATGTGATCTTCCATCTTGCCTGGATTAAAAATTGGTTAATAGGAATCTGGATAAACATACGATGTGGGTAGGATTAATACATCCCTAGGGTTAGTCTTTCAGTCTTATTATCTCTTTGAGTATTTGTTTATTTATCTTTATTGTTTTATTTGGTCTTGACTTTGAATTTAATATTCGAAGTCCCATAATCTTTCCAAAAACCAAATCTGTCCTTATATAATGATGAATTATTGTTGAGTTAGCTTCTGTGTTTTCGTGTTACAATCCATGTGGATACAATACTCGACTACCCTATCTACTTGCACGTTTTCGTGTTAGAAAAAGTAGCGATCAGGTAGCATGGATGCAGAAAGAAAAGAAGAGCTCGCGACATTGCTTTGCGAGTTAATCTCGCAAGCAAAGCTCGTGAGGTGAGACGGAAGCGGCAGAATGGTTCCTTCGCGACATTCCTTTGCGGCTTACGATCGCGAACGTGTTTCGCGAGGCCTAGGGTTGTTATATATGCAGACTAGATCAGAGAGCAACACACACCTTATGCTTTACACATTTTTTTGAAGATCTTTTCTTCGAGAGAATACAGAACACAATTTATTACTTTAAGCTTTCATTCTTTTTCCTTTGCACGTTTTGTTTTTCACAGATTAATTTAGTTCAGTTTTACTTCTAGTTATTTTGATTCCAGTTTTAGTAGTTCAATTTTTCTTCGAGAGTTCAGGATATTACGGATCCAAAGTTGCTACATTGTTCATCGTGGAAACCTATAATTTTATTTATTTAATTCAGTTCATGTTTTTTTATTTATTTATTATGTTAGTATTTTAATTATGAGTAGCTAAATTCCGTATTGATCTTAGGGTTTGTATGTCTTACTAGATTCATATGATTTATATGTTGATACTGTTATGCTGTCTCATTCATTATTTATGATTCTTGGTTTTAATTCTCATATGTTGGTATCTAGCCAATATTGATGCATGCTAATTATGTGATTGATGTCCTGGCGAAATTAATTGCATAATCGATATCTTGAATTTATAATACAGTTTTCACCTTGAGACCTGACGGAGATAGGTGAACTGTAGGAGGTTAATCTTTGTGTGCTTTTGGTAATTAGCTTACTTCTCTTGAGACCCGACGGAGATAGATTTTAAGCTAACCTACTACTACAGATTGTCCTGGCGGAAACTACAGTTACATTAGTGATCCTTCATATGAATGCGGATTAAATTGGTAAACTGATTAATAGGTTAATTGTGTGAATCTGGTTAGGTTAAGTACATCCCTAGGGTCAGTCTTTTTATATCTGGTTTTATTCCTTATTTATTTTTTAGTCTAGTTTTATTATTATCTCGCTCTTGATATTTTGTTGCCTGAATAATAATCAAGATTCTGTGTTGATTATTTGCTGTGTTCTCGAGTCGCAGTACCTGTGGATACGATATATATACTTGTTTTTTACTATCATATTATTTGGTAGGAAATCTAGCGATCACCCATTCGATGCTCGGTGAACCAGAAATAAGGCGTTCTACAATCATGCACGCAAATGGACTAGCACTGGCATCGTCGTTCTGGTCAAATACCTCTGAAGATGCAGCTGGTGTAATAATCGCATTATTGTTTCATTCTGGTATGTGGTGGTAGTTAATATCAAACCATCTAGAGTAATAAAGGAAATGCCACAATAACTTATGCACGCATATGAAGTCCACCATCCTCGCATCACATTGATCCTTGTCCATCTTCCAACAATGCGAGTCAAAAAGCACGCAATGACCCGAGTGCTTATCCACGCGACATATCACGAAATGCCGATCAACAACGCATGGCATGATGATCTATAAAAATTAATATTTAGAGAAAATTAACACGGAAAAGTTCAATTTTTGCAACTTATTGTATTAAATAGGTTACCTGCGTGGCACCTAACCATGATTTTTCATCGGTATAGCCGAGGACAACTAGAGCCCATTGCGGTGATGACGTCCATGCCATAACAATGTTTTCATGGGTAATCATCACTCATTCCTCATTCGAGTGTTAAACCATGGACGAAAGCTTTTTGTATGTATCAATCCACAAATTTTCCAGAAACGACTATTCAACATTGAAAATTAATTGAGATTTTTATTATATATATATAACACTAAAAATTAATTGAGATTTTTACTACACATATATAATATATATTGATTGTATTAAAGACACAATACTTATGAAAAAATTGGTATCAAGGATGATTTTGTTATTACAATCCACCCCATCCAATAAGTCGACCCCGTCATTCAGTCTCATCCTCAAATGCATCATGAGTAGATCGACTGGCTGTAAAATTATTTTAGGGATACATATCAATATAAGTAGATGTACTTCAAAAAATAATTATATTGTATAAAAAAATACTTACCTTTACATCAAAAGGGCTATCTGCTCTTTCGATATTCACAAAAAATCGATTATTGAGTATCCTATCAGTACCCCGAATAACCAAGGATGCATTCGATCTCATCAAGAAACGCTCGTACTTCATGAATACATCTTCGGGAATTGGACGTGACATCGGGCTATTAACATATGGTGACCTAAGTGCAGCCGAAGGTCTCCGTGCCCATTCACCTCTCCGGACTTCCAACTACAAACATTTAAGCATATGAGTCGCTGTAAAATGAAAAACATAACAAATATAATGAAATACTATAAACTGCCAAATATGAGACTTAATAGTCACCTCTTGCTCCAATTGTTGCTGCATAGACTCGAAAGTATGTCTCATGACATTCTGAGACGTCAACTCACTAAATAGGTCCAGTCCTGATATGGAATGACGAGCCGGCTCTTCATGAGATGTAGTTCCAGAGCTGGTACCATGGATCTGGATAGAGTAGTGGGGGGGATATCACTGGGCTGATATGCGACATATTGCGTCTGTAGTGTTGGCTCAGCCGGCTCAATATGTCCACTGTCTCGAGGGACATCTGAACTAGGAACATCTAGACTGGGCATCTTCTCCTGATCTTCATCTCTCATCGTCGTCGTCGGATGATGCATGGCACGAGGTGCAGGTGTATAAGTATCAGTACTATGTGCGTAACCACATCGAGTCTTATCTAAGAAACTTTCAAACCACTTCTTCATCTTTGGAATCCACTTGTCTTCGATAGACTTCTCGATGCGTTGCACTGCTCTATCTTCACTCTCCCGAATAGTTTCCTGGATCCAACGACGATCGACAGAACTAAGACGCCGGTGGTGCTCACCACCACTGCTCGATGATGATGATGATGATGAAGAAGAAGTTGGCTACCTGACATGTTTCCCTGTATCCTGGATCGACGGCTATCCATAGATTGTCATTGCGGCTCCTCAGCAACTGCAATCTCAACGAACTCAGCCGACGATGTCCTCTGGTTGGGTCTTGAAGGTGGAGCCTCTACGTCCGGCTCATAACTCTCCATCACGGACGGCGGTCGATGAGTGAACCGCAATCCTTTCTTAATGGGTTGCTCGGCCTCGTAGTACACCGAGTGGATAAGGGTATGAGATGGATTGTAAGTAAGAGGAGACAAGCTCGCCTCGTCGGCCATGATCTCGATAAAATAGTTTTCCTACAATAATGCAATAAATTAAAACATATCGAATCGAATAATAAATATATAACAACATGATATATATAATTTATAAATAAACTAGTAAACTAATATATTTAATACCTCTCGCTCAAATAGGGACTGTAATCTAGCAACATCAGGTCTACCATGGAACGTCCATCATCTGAATCTAGGATGCAAGCTGGCATTAACATTCTTTCCCGCTATACTGCCCAACTCTGGTATGACCTCAAACAACCAAACATATAACACCCAAGTGGGTCCGTAAAAATGGTGCTTCGTAGTTGATTTGCAATGCTTTGAATAGTACCTCAAAATCTGATATGAGCATGCACCCTACGGAAAATCGTGTAAAAGCATCCAAATCATCAACTAAAGCCCAAACCCAGTCAGCCAAGGTATTCGTAGCATCATACGCAAACACCATGGCATAAAGCACTAGAACATGTACAGCTCGAAGGTATAAATGGACATCCTGGTCATTGATGTCAGCGTTGCAGAACCTATCTAATAGTTACCACTGTCATCCGTTACACCACAAAAGTCCTATAGACTTCACAGTGTCGCAAGTCACTCTATTGATGTATCAAATGAAGACGACCCAAACTGCAGGCCAGTCACAAGCACATAATCTCTAATAGAAAAACAACGCATCTTTTCATTAATATAAAACAACATCTCTTGGCTTGAGCTCTCTATCTGACGGGAAACAACATGGTGTATAACCATAGCGCATTTATTCCCTGGCTTATAATCTATGAGGTGACCAAAACATCCTCCTAAGAATCTATCAAGTAATGGTCGACCACCAACTTCAAGCAACCTCCTCTTAACATAATCTAAATACTCAACTCTATAATAAGTAGTGACTACCGAATGTACATTAATTGTGTCGGGTCTCAAAAATATATGATCCTGTTTTAAACAATAAATAATATAAGAATAATTAATCAATAAACAATACATGAGAATAGTTAAGTAATTTAAACCATAAACAACAAACAGATATTATAAGAATCGTGTAATTTAAACCGTAAATAGTTAATCGATAATAATAAACAGTAATAAAATAAAACAATAAAAAATAATATAAGGGCACATAATTATAAATATTATTGATTATCCATGGATAATCAATAAACAGTAATAAAATGAAACAATAAACAAGAATTGATTTAATTATTCATATTCAAATAATTCATTTGCACTAAGATAAAACGCATGAATTAATTAGTTATTTACATCATAATTAATTACTATATTCATCCTAATTGAAAAGACTTAATTTTTTAAAACTAGGATAACATATTAGACAATTATTGTTTTCCACTAAAATTATCGCTACAATTAAGAAAAAAATAGCAGTCTAATCAAAGTCTAATTAAATAATTAAAGTCTCAACTGTAAATAATTAAATTCTCTTACAATAAATTAAATACAAATAGAAAATGAATCACTAATTAAATAATTAAAGTCTCAACTATAAATAATTAAAGTCTCTTACAATAAATTAAAAACAAATCGAAAATGAATCAAAACATTCAAATAGTTTCACAATCGTATGAAATAATATAATTAAAAGAAGACTTATCTAAACGAATTATCCAATAATTATATTCAATTATCTAAAAGAATTATGTAATAATTTATCTAAACGAATTATCCAATCATTATATCCAATTATCTAAACGAATTATCCAATAATTCGTTTATCCAATAATTATATCCAATTATCTAAACGAATTATGTAATAATTTATCTAAATGAATTATATCCAATTATCTAAACGAATTATGCAATAATTAATTATCCAATAATTATATCCAATTATCTAAACGAATTATGTAATAATTTATCTAAACGAATTATCCAATAATTATATCAAATTATCTAAACGAATTATCCAATAATTATATCAAATTATCTAAACAAATTATGCAATAATTAATTATCTAATAATTATATCCAATTATCTAAGCGAATTATCCAATAATTATATCCAACTATCTAAACGAGTTATGCAATAATTAATTATCCAATAACTATATCTAATTAAATATCCAATTATCTAAACGAATTATATCCAATTATCTAAACGAATTATGAAATAATTAATTATTCAATAATTATATCAAATTATCTAAACGAATTATGCAATAATTTATCCAAACGAATTATCCAATAATTATATCCAATTATCTAAACGAATTATGCAATAATTAATTTTCTAAACGAATTATATCCAATTATCTAAACGAATTATGCAATAATTAATTATCAATAATTATATCCAATTATCTAAACGAATTATGTAATAATTAATCTAAACGAATTATCCAATAATTATATCCAATTATCTAAACGAATTATGCAATAATTTATTTAAATGAATTATCCAATAATTTTATCCAATTATATAAACGAATTATGCAATAATTAATTAACCAATAATTTTATCCAATTATATATCCAATTATCTAAACGAATTACATCCAATTATCTAAACGAATTATGCAATAATTAATTATCCATTATATCCAATTACATATCCAATTATCTAAACGAATTATGCAATAATTAATTATCCAATAATTATATCCAATTATCTAAATGAATTATGCAATAATTTATCCAAATGAATTATCCAATAATTATATCCAATTATCTAAACGAATTATGCAATAATTAAATATCCAATAATTATATCCAATTATCTAAACGAATTATATCCAATTATCTAAACAAATTATACAATAATTAATTATCCAATAATTATATCCAAATATCTAATCATTTATCCAAACGAATTATCCATTTCAAAAGAAACAATAATAAATCTAAACAAAATAAATCTAAACAAAATTAAAATCATAAACAAAAATAAATTAAAAACCGGTCGAAAATTTTTTATATTGGCAACAAACCGATCGGTATTACAATTATACCGATCGAATTTTTCAAAAACCGATCAAATATGCCAATTCTATATCCAATTATCTAAATTCTCAATAATTAATTATCCAATAATTATGCAATAATTATTATCCAAACGAAGCCAACGAAATAATAATAAATCTAAACAAAATTACCAATAATAAATCTAAACAAAATAAATATCATAAACAACAATAAATTAAAAAATATATCATAAACAACAATAAATTAAAAAAACCGATCGAAATTATTTTTAATTGCAAAAAAAACAGATCGGTATTACAATAATACCGATCGAATTTTTCAAAAACCGGTCGACAGTTTTATGAAAAATTCGATCGTTCGGTTTTTTGCAATTAAAAATAATTTTCGACGCGTTTTTACCTAAATCAAAATTTAATCAACCTAAATACATCAAAATTCGAATAACTTACTTGTTGAGACATAGCTGCTTTGATCTGGATTAAAGAAAGAAATTTGAAAATTTTTAATATAAAACCGAAATGAACGAAAGAAAAAGAAAATTTGAGGATGAAGAGCAAATTTCGAAAATTTGAGGATGAAGAGAGATGCTTGGATTTGTAAGTGACCGATCCGTTGTATGTTGTATATATAGGAGAGAATTGTGCAATTCAAATTTGAATTATTGGTGGTCATAGAGATTCTCTCTCTCTTCTTTTTCAGCATTTCTCCTCTTTTTTAGCATTTCTCTTCTTTTTCAGTTTTTGCTTTTGTAGATTCTCTCGAAATTTGTTTGTTTTTTTTCGAAATGTGAACATCAATACAATTTTAATGTGAATGGGTATATCCTACATCTTTTTATAACATTGGATATATATTACATACAGTTTATGAGTTTGGGTAATTTAATTTGCCTCTCATTTACTTAATCAGTTTCTAGAGAACTGAACTACCCATTACATAGAATAAGAATATATTTTTAGTATAATAAGGTTTTTGTATGGTTTCAACTTCAGATATATTTACAACTTCATACTACGTATTATAACATAATATATTAAATAAATTCAATAGACAAAAATCCCTTTGAAATGCTGCAATAAAAAAAACCAAAAAGAAATGAAAAATCTGTTTTGCATATTGTGAGTGGAGAGGGTGCAAATTGCCATAATAATCATATTTCAATACTATAAAATATCATGCTGATGTTTTTATTTCCGAGGTTCATAATGCAAATATGGTATAAATTATGATGAATATGACTGATTTAAGCACTCCCATCCATTCTTTTTACCTTATAAGTTTGACTTTTTCATAAATTTTCAGTTTAACATTTTTTAATAGCTGAAGATTCTCGACTTTAGCTCTGTCAAGTTATATTTCTGCATCCTCTACTGATGGCCATGACAACTATTCCTGTCAAACCAAGCAATTCTAACTTGTGATTAAGCATGTGAATACATGTATAATGCTTGTAACATTTCCAACATTAATTAAAGTCAGCCAACATGTAATATGTGAATGTTGTTTGAATGATGTTTAACTTTGAAAATAATGAATAAAAAATCAGACATAGATAGATATGTCGATTAATTTAATTTCCCTATTTCTTTTGCATACTAAATTTATGTGGTATGGAAATACTCTCCACATGCGACTTTCACACGAGTGTATTTGAGAAGTTCTGTTCAATTAAATATTGCTTATTGATTTGGTCATCACAAACGCATAATTCTACGCATGTACACGAAATATGAGTGTGACACTTGGGGAAATAAAATCTAATTTTCCCTATATACACTTACCTATGGCAGACCCTAGCAACTATATTAATTTTTATTTATTTTTCTCCAGAAATTTTAGTGAGTTTTTCACTTCAAATACATGTCTATAATTTTATAATGTAAATAATTATATTATCTAATGATTTATTGACGATGTCTTGTTGAATTAAGTCATAAATAAAGGAATAACAATACTTTGCACTCAGACCACCCAAATCGTCAAATTATTCTACAGTTTGCCATCTACAACACATTAGTTATTGGGATGTCATGGATACTGATGCTTTCAGTTATAGTAAAAAAAATTAATAAATGGTTTGTTTAGAAAGGCATCAAGTCAGCAAAAGCAGCTAAGACTTCCACACTGAAAATTAAAATGATTTTTCCCTCTTTTTTATTTATTTATTTCATTAATTCCTACACTCTTCACTCAAGTCAAATTCTTTCATTATAAACTATGTTTTTATCTTTATTTCAAATTTAGCATGTATTATGGCATTAGAAAGTACCTCATCCAAAGGCAACTTCCCATGTTGTAAGCTTTTCTCTAGGTTTGTTCTTACAAACTTCCGCTCCTACCATCTAACACTTGCCTCAGTCCTTCTCTTCCTAAAACTCCTCTATTTATGTCGTCTGAGATGCATGACAGCTGCAAAAAAGGTGTAAAATGCATCCCTGAAGATGGCTCGACTCAACTCACCATAGTCTCATAGAAAATATAAATGAGCAAACATCAAGTTTTTCTTATATACTCGCAGTATCTTCAGCACAATGAAGATTTGTACCAATGATCCCGGTTGGCCCTCTCTTTAAAACTCCTAATCCAAGCATATCCCTACAGTTCCAAACTTTCGATAATATGAATCATGGACAGACCTTTGTAGTTATCAAAGGGCAAACCATCCACAGCGACAGATTTGTAACCGATGCTCTTCGAAGCTAACCTACAAAAAAATAGTGGAATCTATCAATTAAGGAAAACGGAAAAGCTTCAACTTCAGAGAACTTGCCCGCATGATATGTCCTCGTACACTCCTGTCACTACAAAAAAACAGTCGATCAGCGACGGAAAATTCCGTCGCAAACCACATCGATCCGTCGCTAAAATGGATTAGCGACGGATTAGCGACGGAATTCGGTCATTGAAACACGGTTGGTAGCGTTTAGCGGCGGAATTATGTCCGTCGCTAAAAATTAGCGACGGACCAGCGACGGAAAATTCAGTCGGTAATCCGCGACCTCAAAACGGTCGTCTGATATAAATTCCGTCGTTAATGCGATGCTAATCCGTCGTAGTTAGCGACGGATTAACGACACACTTACTCCGTAGCTAAAAATTCCGTCTCTACTCCGTCGTTATTCTGACGCTAATCCGTCTCTGATCCGTCGCTAATTAGCGACGGAATAAGTCCGTCGCTAAAATTATAGTTTTTTTTTCTATTGCGTAAAAAATTCCGTCGTAAATCCGTCGTAGAATCGTCTCTAGTCCGTCGCAAGTCCGTCGCAATTTACAGTTGGTTCAGTTATTTCACGTTGTTAATCCGTCTCTAAACCGTCTCTAATCCGTCTTTAATCCATCGCTAATCCGTCGCTATATTAACAGATTCTGTACAGCTTCAATTTGAATTTTTGACAGCCAAACTTGTTTTCAAACAACCAACCCAAACAAATATACAAACAACCAATTCCATCCAATTCAATCTATTCAATCCAACCAAACAAACCAATTCCAACCAATTCCATCCATACAATACAAACTATGAAAACAAACCAATTCAATCCATATAATACAAACTATCGAAATAAACCAATTCAATCCAAACAAAGCATTTCAATCCAAACAAAGCATTTCAATCCAAAATACTGTAATATCCAAACAATCCCATAAAAAAATAATTCTAAATCATGCGATAAGTTAACAAATTCATAATACAACCCGAATATGACGAGGTGAGGGGAAACGGGAGCTCATATCACGAGGGTGGGGGAAAACGGGAGCTGGCCATGAAGCGGTCTAGGGCCTCCTGCTGAGCGCGCATCTGAGCCTGAATCTGTTCTTGCACGCTATCTCGCTCGGCTCGACTTGCATTCGGCCTCGTATGCGGTATGCTGCTGCTTTCGCCTTCAATCGGGCCTCGGATCCAATATCTTGTTGATAAGCTATGGGATCAGTGGTGGGCACTCTCCACCGAATGAGACGACGCTTCGCTCTGCATGTATGTCCGTGATAGAGAACCAGCTCCAAACATCCTATTCTTTTTCTTTGAGGAGCTCCCAAGGACATTTTTGAGAATTTGAGTCCTATCTGGCGGCGTCTCATCACTCCCCCCAGATTGGCTCAACTGGGTCACCTGTTCCTCAACCTGCCTCTGTAATATAATTTCATACAATTATTATTTAATTAAATGCTCGTTGTTGCGCTAACGAATATAGTTACAATGATACTCAGAGCTTTCCGTCTCATATAGATCCGTCGTCGGTGGCATGATACTTCTGGAATACATCCCACTGGACATCTTCTACGGCTACTCCACGCTCTCTTGCCTATAAATAAGTCAAACAAATTAAATAATTAACAAGTATCACGATTCTTAAATAAATTTACTATATCTAAAACTTCAAAGTACTTACAATCTCTCGCATACTCGAGTGCGGGCGTGAGCCACCCGATGCTTGACTATCCCAAGACCCTCGCCATCCGCTCGGACATCCCTGCTGCGGGCCTTTGCCGCCTTCTCTTGGACGTCTGTCCGAGCCCAATATGCCTTCCAATTATCCCAATCTCGCTCAGGGATAAATGGAGGTGGGTTGGGCGAGTCCTTCTGCCGCTTGATCTTGTAAACAAGATCTTTATAGCGTTCGGCGGCCTTTGTGCACCAGTAGGAATAGACCAGGGCATCATCCATCGTATCATCCCAATAAAATATTTCGCCGTCGCTAATCCGTCATTGATCGGCTGTATTTTTGTAGTGTGTGCCAACTGCAACTTGCTTCACCATTTCATCATCTCCTACATCTTTCAAAGCTTGTAAAATTTACAAGATCGAAATTTGAACTCCCAACTGGACTTCAATAGATTTTTTAACAGGAAAGGAACAGACAGCATCCTGCTTAATAGTTTACTTCCTATTCATATACATATGTCCAGACATCAGAAAAATCGATGTCTCCCAAGAGCAGAAACTAATTCCAAAACCTTGAAAATGAACCGTACGAAAAGAAAGTAGAGAGAATTTTCGCATTATGCAGATATCAGCTATTCAGCTCCCGATATCGAAACACTCTCCAAAATTTGACCAACATTCTTTTCCGGCTTGACTACAGTAAACCAGCAACCAATGCATAAGGAACAAGGAATCAGTCCTCTGAGCAAATGCAAAAAATTGTCTGCAAAGGACACTCCTCGAAGATGGTATCTGAGTGGTAGTTCTTGTCGCGAATACTATACCTCATCGGCTGGTGTAGCAACTAGATCAGCTTCTTTGACATAATTTTCCTTAGTTCTTTTGCAGTACAGGCTGCTTGTACTGGTCCACGTCTTCCCACCAAGTAAACTTTCCTGGTAATGGTTATTGTTAACCGAGCAGATCATCTATAGAAACACTGGCCCTCGTTTCCTGAATTTCAAGTAGCGTCTAACAAACCTTATAGAGCTCTCTTCATGAGTAGCCAATGCATGGGATGCAATATATGTTCTTGCCTATTCCTCTGTTGGTCGTAAAAGAATTCGAGCAACATCAAGTGCCACATTTCCCTAAAGCAAACGCGATATGCAGTCAATGCAATTGCTGTTCTAAATCAGATCAATCAACTTCAGAGGTAAAAATCAAGGATCTTTACTCTTCTTAGTCTTAATAGAATTGGCCCAATGGTAGGCAAAACCAAAATCACAGATGTAGGAATTGACTGACCTAGTTTCGCTTCTCCACATTACTTTATCTCTGGAGTGAATAATTTTATATGAGGCGCTTCACCAGCTGGACGGGAGTCTCACTTGCCTCAAACTCTTGGGTGGGGCCAAGGGATGTCAATTGGTAAAATTTGATCAGAAACCATGAAAAAGCATCAATGACCCAAAGATAGCTGACCAAGAATAACAGCAGTATCAGTGCTTTTCAAATCTGGAGCAAGATTTCTGCAATATGGATGCCCGTTATACCACCATGCAAATTCTCTCGCAGCATATATACCAGCCAGCTCCTGCATTGAAAAAAAATACTAAAATGCTGAGCACAAAATCTTAATTAATTACAAAAATTTCCACAAAGAAAGAAGGCAATTTATTAATCCACATGAGAAATGCCATAATGGCATTATAACCCCTTAACAGACCTCCTTCAGAGTGCCAAGATATCTGTCACTTTCAGCGCCAGAGGCAAGCACCACCAGTTGAAATAATAATATAATTTAAAATTTTATGTTATGTATTTATCTAAATTCATGTACTAGAATTAGTGGAGTATAAGTTACTAGTTAGAATAAATGTAATGTGTTAGTGGATGAGTTACAAGATTAATTTTGTGTTAGTGGAGTGGAGTGGAGTGGTGAAGAACAGTGGAGGGTCTCCTGAGATTAGATGAAAGGTCTCATTTTGGAGCCTATAAATACCACTTGAATCAAATGGAATGTAGAACAATATTCCACCAAAATTTTATATAGTTTACAAGTTTCCTTCATATTTTTCATTGTGTTTTTGTTACTTTCATATGTAGTAGCTCTCCATATTCTAACAAAATAGTATCAGAGCTAGAGTGTTTGGAGATAGAAAAGGCTTGGAAAAATATCGAATGGAGCACCTTTTTTAGTTCCATCACTCACCAAAGAACATTACGAAAATTGGTGTATAAGAATGAAGGCTTTGCTTGGAGCCTATGAAGTATGGGATGCCATTGAGAATGGCGGTGATGCTACCGATGCAGCCGCAAGAAAAAAGGATCAAAGACGCTCACACTTATCCATCAAAGTTTCGATGAAAAGATGTTCGTGAAAGTTGCCGGAGCATCCACCTCCAAAGAAGCATGGGAAATTCTTCAAGCCTCTTTCAAAGGAGTTTATAGAGTAAAGAAGATATGTCTCGAAAGGTTAAGAGGAGAGTTTGAATCTAACGTATGAAAGAATCTGAATCTGTTTGGAATTATATTTAAAAAGTTTTAGCCACTACGAACCAAATGAAGAGATATGGTGATAATCTAAAAGATGATTGCGTCATTGGAAAAAATTTGAGATCTTTAGATCCAAAATTTAATTATGTTGTTGTTGACATAGAAGAGTCCAAAGACTTGGACACCTTGTCGATTGATGAACTTGCGGGTTCGTTACAAGCTCATGAAGAAAGAGAAGCTTAACCATGAAAGACGAAAATGAAAGATTGGTAGCAAGTGTACCAGTGACAAAAAATAGAATATTTTTGTTAAACATTCAAAATGATATGCCTATGTGTTTACAGTCTTGTTATAAAAATTCATCATGGTTGTGGCATATGACGTTTGACCATTTAAATTTTGATGGCCTTAAGATAATGACCAAATGAGAAATGATGAAGGGCTTGCCTACCATAAACCATTTGAACCAATTTTGTGAATGATGTCTTTTCAGCAAGCAAGCACGAAAGAGCTTCCAGAATGAGTCATTGACGAGAGCTATACATCCATTGGTATTGATTCACTTGGATGTATGTGGTCCAATCAAACCATCGTCACTTGGTGAGAATAATTATTTCTTTACTTTTATTGATGGTTATTCTCACAAAACTTGGGTGTATTTTTTAAAGAAGAAGTCGGAGGTGCTTGAGACTTTCAAGAAGTTTAAAGCAATGGTGGAGAAACAAAGTGGATATCAAATCAAGGTGCTCTGATCTGTTAGAGGTATTAGTGAGAAGAATGACATTTGGAATCCAATGAAGACTCCATAATCACCATAACAAAATGAAGTGGTAGAGAGAAAGAATCGAACAATTCTCAATATGGCGAGGAGTATGTTGAAGAATAAGAACATGTCGAATGTGTTCTAGGCTGAAGCTATTTTATGTGCAGTTTACTTGATAAACCGCTACTACATAAATAGTATTGGTGAAATAACACTTCAGGAAGCTTGGAGTGGTCACAGACCAAGTGTCTCTCACTTGAGAATTTTTGGAAGCATAGCCTACGCACATGTCCCCGATAAAAAAAAAAGAAATAAGCTTGATGACAGAAGTGCGAGGTATTTTTCTATTGACTTTGATCGACACTCAAAAGGTTATAACTTATATAATCCAAGCAATAAAAAAGTTATTATGAGTAGAGATGTTGAGTTTGACGAAGAAGGTGCATGGGAATGGATTGTTGAAAATATAATCAACAATTATAATCCATTTCTTATTGATGTAGAAAAAGTTATGGTAGATTCGATCACATCACCAACACTGCAACCACATGGTGGTCAAGTTAGTAAAGCGAGTTCAAGTGAAGGACCTCAACGAACAAGAACACTACAAGATTTGTATAATGCAACCGAAGAGGTAACAAATTTGAGTGATTTTACTCAATTTTGTTTGTTTGCAGAAACTGAATCTATAGAATATGATGATGCCTCTTGTGATGATAAATGAAGAAATGCCATGGATGAAGAAGAAAAGCAATAAAGAAGAATGACATTTGGAAGCTAACCATGATACCAGAAGGCAAAAGTACAATTAGTGTGAAGTGGGTGTATAGAATAAAGAGAAATGCCAAAGGTTTGAGGTTTAGAAGTACAAAGCAAGATTGGTTTTGAAAGGTTATAAGCAAAAGACCGGCATTGACTACGATGAGATATTTGCACTCGTTGCTCGTCTTGAGACAATTTGCTTGATTATTTCCATTGCCGCCCAAAATCAATGGAAAATTCATCAAATGGATATAAAATATGCATTCCTAAATTGTTACTTGGAAAAAGAAGTCTACATTGAGTGACCATTGGGTTATGCTGTGAAAGGCCAAGAGACTAAGGTGTTGAAGTTGAAGAAGGTTCTCTACGGTTTGAAACAAGGTCTCCATGCTTGGAATAATCATATTGATGCATATCTCCAAGCAAATGGTTTTTCCAAGTGTCCACATGAACATGCTTTATATGTCAAAATAAATAACAATGACATATTATTTGTTTGTTTGTATGTGGATGACTTGATTTTAACAGGCAACAACCCTAAGATGTTCGATGATTTTAAGAGTACAATGGCGAAGGAATTTGAGATTACGGAAATTGGTTTGATTTCCTATTATCTTGAAATTGAAGTGAAGCAAAGAAAAGATAAATTTTTTTTATCTCTATGAAAGGTATGCCAAAGAAATTCTCAAGAAGTTTGAGATGGAAGATTGCAACGTTGTTGGTACACCTATGGAGTATGGTGTCAAGATTCACGTCGATCGAGATGGTGAGAAAGTTAGTCCAATATTCTTCAAGAGTCTTGTTGGAAGTTTGAGGTACCTAACATGTTCAAGACCATATATTTTTTTTGGTGTTGGAGTTGCTAGCCGATACATGGAAGCTCCTACCACTTTTCATATTGAAGTGGCCGAAAGAATTCTTCAGTACATCAAAGGTACAGTTGATTATGGAATTTTACATTCTCATATTGATGATTACAAGCTTATTTGATATTGTGATAGTGATTGGGCAGGTGACATTGAAAGTCGAAAGAGTACAACTGGATTTGTATTTTTTATGGAAAATTCGACATTTACTTGGAACTCAAAGAAACAACCTATTTTGACTTTATCATGTGAAGTGGAGTTCGTTGCAACCACCTCTTGTGTTTGTCATGCTATGTGGTTAAGAAGTTTGCTCGAAGAACTTAATTTTTCACAAGAAGGTCTGACAAAGATATATGTTGATAACAAGTCCTCTATTGCATTAGCCAAGAATCTGATTTTTAATGATAGAGGCACATTGATACAAGGTATCATTTTATTCGAGAACAACACACATCCTAAAAAGAAATAAAGCTTAATTATGTGAAGACTCATGATCAAGTTGTGGATATCTCCACAAAATCATTGAAGTTTGAAGACTTTCAAAGATTGAGAGAATTTCTTGGAGTTATGAAGGATTTTCAAATTAAAATGAAGTGTTGAAATAATAATATAATTTAGAAATTTATGTTATGAATTTATCTAAATACATGTACTAGAATTAGTGGAGTATAAGTTACTAGCCAGAATAAATGTAATGTGTTAGTGAGTGAGTTACAAGATTAATTGTGTGTTAGTAGGGTGTAGTGGTGAAGAGTAGTGGATTGTCTCCTTGATTGAGATCAGATGAAAGGTCTAATTTTGAAGCCTATAAATACCATTTTGAATCAAATGGAATGTAGAACAATAATCCACAAAAATTTTATATAGTTTATAAGTTTTCCCCATATTTTTCCTTGTATTTTTGTTCCTTTCATACGTAGTAGCTCTCCATATTCTAATACCACCTGCCACAGTACACATGAAAAATTATGACATGTATCAGCACTAAACAGAAACAACAACAAATAATTATTTGTATCTTACAGCATTATACAATTCACGCAGCTCCGACAATGTCATGGAGGATCCAAGGGACACATTTCCGAAGAAAGAACAATGCTCATTTTTTGCAGTGCGTGTGAATTGATTGATCACTACCTGCAACAATTTTTCTAAACACCGGTCTATAGGTGAATATAAGAAAACTGAAAATTAAAAACCAGTTTTATGTCTCAAACAACAGACTCAAATAAGTCAGAAAATTCCCATCAGCACAAAAATAACCACCAATAGCAATCAAATAATAAGTACACATAGAGCAACATTCATTCAAATACTGGAGTCCGTATTTTGAGCATATCCCGCTTGAAAAAAATTCAAACAATCACATTAACTTGTGTCACTCCATTAGGATACTACATCGAAACCCCATTAAAATTACTATCATCAACTACATAATCTTAACAAACATCAGCACTTAAACCTCATTTTCTACAACCACGCAATTTAATATCAAATCAAATAAATAACCTTTGTTTCGGGATGGTCCGGCACGACGCCGGACCGAACTAATCCGAAGGGAGTTGGTAGCCGATCAATTATATCAACTTCAAGTCTTTTATGCACCTTCAAAAGCTGCAAAAATTCAAGAATGCAAAAAAGCCATACAACTAAGAGGAACTCTTCAGCTAAGGATTCAGCTTTATCAATAACTAGTGTTGTGCCGGCGCGATGCACATGAGTAATTTTATTTTTATCCAAAAATTCGTTGTAAAAAAATTATTAAAAATTAGTAAATCTTAATATCATAGAGGTGTTATCATTTCAAATTGAAAAATTTAAGAAAACTGAAGTACAATAAAATTGAAGAGCAATGCAATATCTTATAATGTTATATATTTTATAAGTATGCTAGCGACTTATTTAAAAAATGTGTACACGTGAAGTGGATAAATTACTTCAATATTTCTAAATTATTAATTTGTTATATAATTCTTTTTGTTAAACATATACTTTTATATTTTAAGATTAGAAGTTCAAATACAAAAAAAATAAATAAAAAAAATATTTAAAATGTTTGTGAATAGACAAAATAGTGCAATCAATAGAAAAATATTGTATATTTTGCAATAATTCCTTATATACAATATTTGTAGTAACAGCTTTTTTATAGTCACCATCGTTTTCACAAATCAAAATTCTCAAACCTTTACGATTTGTGACTCTTGAAATTGCTACATATAACTGACCATGAATAAAAATTGATTTTTACAAAAACAAATCAACATGGGATAATGATTGACCTTGACTTTTTTTTATTGTCATTGCATAAGGTACTATGACATAAAATTATTTTTCTGAAATTTGAACTGCAGTCTTGGATCTGATGGTGTCAATGTCATTCTTATAATGAGAACTTTGTTTTCAACATTTTGACCAATTATGACTTTTTCTTCCAATATGTGGCTCCCAGGTCTCATAATACCAATCTAGTGTCATTACTGATCTGATCCAGCTGGAGTCATGGGATAAATACATTGATAAAGAGCCAGAGTTAGAGAACTTGTATGACATCTCTAGCATCTAGACTACAATAAGGACTTTTAAGTACATAATCCAGGAAATGATTGACGACGCCATTACTGAGAGTGTCGTGGTGGAACAGCTTGTTGAATTTCAAATGGATGCTAAAGTGAGCCCTCATGAGTGGAGAAAGAATTTGTAGCTGAAGCAGTTGATGAGTCAGTATGTTGGGAAAATTCTATCTTAACTGTGTATTTTGATTAGATCTCAAAACCCTGCTAATGTTTGCTCATGTTGATGTAACTTATGCTACTCACTTGTTCTGGAGTTAGCCGTTTTTGTTACAGGTTTCAGTAGAAGAACTACCAGCTTGGATAGGCTCAAGAATGAATGAGTTCGAGCAGTACTGAAGCCAGCCAAACTGATAGGAATATCAATACCAGCGCAACTGCTAGAAGCTCAACTAAAGGATCGCGTACTAAGACTGAATTCAGGCCAACTGATGTTTGAAGACTGAAGTATAGCGATGTTGATGAACAAAACTATTGGAGTAAAATCGAAGACTGAAGTCAGAGAGATTGAAGACTGAAGACTCAGCACTGCTGGAAGCAAAGATGTAAGGATATGACTGTGTCATACCAACAATTGACTGCCCTTGTTGGAAAGTCAAAGCTGATTACCAGAAGTCAAAGCTGGTTAGTAGAAGTTAAAGCTGACGACTGAAAGTTAAAGCTATTGATCCATAGTCAAAACTGATGACAAGCAGTTAAAGTTGGCACTACCAAGTCAAAGTTGGCTGATATAAAGTCAAAGCTGATTAATTATATGTCGTAGCTGAAAGTGTCATATTGACTCAAGTTCCCAAACTAATAAAAGAAGGAGTTCAACCTGCTGATGAAAGACAGAGCAGTCTCGACTAGTCCAACCTGAAGTCAACTTACTGATAAAACACGGAGGCAACTCAAATGAAAAAACACGAAGATATTTTAGCCTTGAGTGTTTGACAGCCACGTGTTGTAGTGTATCTACAGAAAATCTTGAAATACCAGAAGATATTTTTAGAGTTGCAGAGCTACATTGTACGATGATGCAGACCCTGTCAGCGACATATGAGGATTCAAATGGGAAAAATTCAAACAAGAAATAGAATGATGTGATTGATGCTCCCTGCAATGAAACTATTCATCACCCCCTCAATAAATACGCACAGAATCCAACCTTTGAAGGTTACCAAAACACTACACATTCTTATTGTCAAATCATTCAAAGCTCAAAGCTCAAGAACTATTACACAGTAATTTTGAAGAACAAAGTCTATAGTGTTATCAGTAAACCGTAAGAGCTCAAATATATTTATTAGCTCAAGGTTTCAGCATATGTTTCCTTAAGTCCAGGATACTCTTTGTATATCTCAACTCTATATATACTGAGTTTGTCGCATGTGATAACTCAGATCCTAGTTGGAAAACCCTCAACAAAAAAATCCCCACTTTAAGTAGAAATTTGGGCAAGTAGACAACGAAGTGTTAGTTGCTAAAAGCTTGATCATCTTGTATCTGTAAGCAAGAGGTTTAGGTCGACTGCACCTGTAAGCAGTAAGAGGTTTTCCAACACCAGCAAGCGTAAGAAGAATGACAAGTTAGGCGGGATACAGTAAGGTTAACTCTGTATCTAGGTTTATATATTGTACCCATAAAAAGACCAAATCACAGTTAGTGGATTGACTGGGCAATCAGTCCATGGATGTAGGAGCTGATCTCTCTGAACCACGTAAAAACCAAGTGTTATTACATTTAGTATCGATTTACTTTACATATTATTGAATTGTCATTACCAACATACAAGTAGCAAAACATTATTTTGAAATATTCTATCAGTATCAGTTTGATATTGATGAGATAAACTAAAAATTGACTAAGCCCTATTTGACTAAGTGTTTTAAGCGATTCGAGTTTTCGATGAAGCAAATCTGATAGTCATCACATTCCATATGCACATCAGTTATCATTCAAACTAACCAGTTGTCTTAGCAGTCAGTAGCTATATTTGCTAACTAATATCACTCAGTACAAGACTTTACTTATACGGCCGACCAGCGATCGACATCGATCTTGAACTTCTAGTTATCCTATCAGCTACTGGCACAGTATCCAGTCGGTCTTGTGAAATGAAAAAGTTTTTAGATTTGCCTAATTGGTTTATTCTCTCTCCTTCATACATCAGTATGTACCCCGAGGGACCCATCATAGTACCAGTACATACTGATATTGTAATACCCCGATTATTTAAACGCCTAATTACGATATTAATTTCGTAAATTAGAATATTATTATAATAATTTGATTAATAATTTATCGAATAACGATTTCGATTATTTTGGAATAATAAATTCCTATGTGCAATTCACGAATTAATGTGAATTGAGAACTACGAACGCGTAACGTATTTCAATTGTTTTAATTCTCGTCGATTACGTATCGATATTTATAGGCTCGTGACATTTTCTAAGTTTTAAGCTTAGAATTTAATTCCATTATTATTGGAATTATTTAATAAAGTGATTATAGTTTTATTACGACCATTTTGAGATGAGTCGATATTTAAGCGTTTGAGACGTTTCAAGCGTTAACGTTTAAGATGACTTGAGAATCAAGTCTAACGATCAAGGAATTATGATATTTAAATTCCTATGATTATTTTATATAGTTGAAATAGTATTTAGCATTGAATTAATGCTAGAAATTTTGGAATTATATTGTTGATTATTTATGATTCTCGAAAACCCTAAATCGAGAAATAGGGTTTTCTACCTATGGATTAATTCCAATAATTTTTCCTATGATATAATTTATCATCTAAAACATATATTATGGTATATATGTATAATTAGCATGAGAATTAATTATTTATCACTTTATAAATGAAATGGGCGTGACTTAGTGTGTGTGTACCATAATGTACGTAAGTTTTGGAGTGTAAATTGCTAAGTCATGAATTAAGTGATTCAAGTGTGGTATAAATTTTACATATTAAACAAGTAGACATAGTACTCAAGCAAGTGGATACATGATAGGTGTGATAGCCGATTTATTTGACTAGAATAATTCTTGATGATGTATCAAATACATTTGGGATAGAGTGTAAGACTTATATACATAGTATTAACTCATGAAATAAAATCACTCTCTTGGAACACATGATGGGCGACGGCTTTTGCTTCTCCAAAAGCATAAATAAGTCTTTGTTTCTTTCAAAATGTAAGAGCATACTTACTACTATGACCTAAGCATAATAAGTCATCATTTTTTTTCTTGTATAATGCTTGTGTGTGTGATATTGTCGACGCCTTTTTCAGCCAAAGCAAGGATATTTCTTTGCTTCTTTCAAAATAGTAAGTATTGGTGATATATTACTTGATGACTCACCAAAGCTAGTATTGAAAGGCTTCCATTTGTTTGGTATTGTGAGAGTATGACCGAGAGAGAGAGTGAGAAATGTGAAGTATATTAGTCTATATACTTAAGTATTACTTCATTAACATAAACATATCTCATTCTCTCTCCAAAAGAAAAAAATACCACCGTGAGCTTTCTTCTTAGAAACACCTTGGTGTTCTTGAATTCTTGAACCAAAAAGCTTGATCTAAAGCTTGATTCTATAAAATCCAAGCCGTTAACGAGGTTAGATATCGAACAAGCTTCGATTATACCTAAGCTTTTCAATAATCCATTGGTTCAAATTATTTTTCCATGCATGGTTATTAATTATGAAAGTATGCTAGCATGATAGCTTGTTAATTAATAATGTGTAGCATGATGTTGTAGATGTATATACCATGTTTAATATTTAATAAAACATGTTATGAAATTATGTCATGTGTACCGAAAATTTTCTTGATGATTTAAGAATGGATTGATGATATATGATGTAGTAGGAGCTTATAGTAATTATTATGAAATTTATAAAAATCTTATACTAATTATTTCATTATTACCGAAAATCATGGAGTTTGCTAAGTTATTGTATAATTTTTATTTGATTGTTATAATAGCATATTGTTGATCTAGGGCATTGATTATGTACTACATGAATTAACTAGAATTTTTAAAGATGAAATGCCCAAATTATTTAAAAGTACGTGAGCTTCAATGTAGGTTTAAGGAATGATTTAGTTGATTTTAGTTAATGCAATGATGTATTGGTGCTATACTATAGTATATAAGTATAGTGTAATTTAATTAGAATTTTAAGAAATTATTTGATAATTATTAGAGGATTTTTTTTCGAGACCTATATAGTGATATAGGTGAGTTCCAAATTTTTCTATAGTAACATTAATACATATTAATGATCATAGTGTAAAATAATACACTATATGAATTTAGAGAAATTTTTATAACAAGCTTGGAAATTATAGCTCATAACCGTGAGCTATATTGATTTTTATTAAGGATTTTAAATCCTTTTTAATCAAGAAAATATATATATTATATGTCTAGAAATTAATTTAGACATATTAAAAAAAAAATTCAATTTTTTTTTTTTTTTTTTTTTTTTTGAACATAGAATATTATGTTTACGAAGAAACGTTATATTAAATAACGTTAAAAGCATAAATAATGCTTAAAGTATTAAAAAGATTAATATTGAAAGAAAATATTAATTAAGTTTATCGATTTGCGTGAAAAATCGATGATTAAAGTTTTATGAAAATAAATCGATTGAAAATCGATTTATATTGATTTTATTCATTAAAATATGAGTTATTGAAAATTTATTAAGAAAAGTCAAAATGGTTGACTTTCGAAATTAACGTCATTTAAATCGTTCGTTAAATACGCTAATACGTGAAAAGCGTGTTACTTTTATCTGAATATCTCAATTGAGAAAAGATTTCATAATTGAAATCACTTTATTGAATAACGTTATTATCGTTAGTTATTTAACCTAAAAGGTTAAAATAAGGCGTAGATCATATTACGTCTCTCGATATACGAGAATTATTTTATTGATATACGCGTCGTTTCAGCGTATTAAGGCGTATAAAGAATCATCAAACTTGAATTATTAATTTAATTATCAAAGTTGAATGAACTTTGAAAATCTAAAAGTGCCAACGTACTAAGCGTACATTTTGCGTAAAGGTGGGACGTGAAGTTCACTCACAACGAGGAGAAGAGCACGCATAGTGAAATTCGAGGTTCCGAAGTAAAGGTGGGCTTTACTATATTCAAACTGGTAGAATTTACCAAATGATTTATTTATGATGCTTTATTTCAAGCAAATATTTATGAACTGATTTATTTAATTACCTGCCCAAAATGTTTATGATTTGTGTATGTATCCATCCATGATTGTTGATGCATAACGTTGGGTAGCTCCCACTTTATGACATGCTTGAATTCGTATTCTTGGAAGTACCCCCAAGGATGATGGAGAATTCGTATCCTGTGCCGAGATGGCCTGGATTTTGTGCACTGATTATTTGTATTTGTGTCTTTGAAGGGTGCTCGGCCGGTCATGGCGTCTGTGAGAGGAGGCCTCCTCTCCAGCGCGGGAATTATTGTTGGATGAATTATTGTGGTGGATGTGGATCATACATACGTGGAAAATGCTTGGCCAAGCGATATTTATGGAAAATGACAGAAAATATTTAGTAAACACGAGTATTTTCAAATTAAAACCTCGTGTGTTACTGTGATGGGGCAGAGTAATTTAAACTTGATAAAATATTTTGGCATGAGCCACTGAGTGCATTATTTGTACTCAGCCCTGCATATTTGTTTTTAAATGTGCGATTGAGTGATGATGATGGAGCAGTAGCCGTTGAGTAGTCGAAGTCTTTTGAATATTTACTATGTTTGAAAGAAAGAACCTTGAATGCATATCGTCATATATGCATTCACGTGCTTCATTGCATATTACGAATAGTATTGTATGTTAATGTTGTGAGTGAGTCATCAATTATCGAAACCTCTGTTTAAGGACTTATAGCAGTATATCGTAAATTACTTTTGCCTTGTAAATAGGGTTGATTATCGAAGTTCGATACGTATTAGTTTGAAGTCTTTAATTATTCTTATTCAATGTTGGTAATCACTGTTCCAAGCTCCGGTTCTAATCTCATCCTTTGGATTAGAGGGGCTGTGACAGATATGGACCAGGCTATTCCGTCAGGCACTGCCGATCAAGAGATAAAGCCCACTTATGTTGAACTACACGTACAAACCCAAGGCATCATGGTTCATTTTGCATGTGTCAGTCCACAACATACAAACCCAGCACATACAATTTCAGAGGTTATGTTGAGTTGACTAATGAATCACCATGAATCAGTGGAAGCTGAATTGGCCAAGACAGTTGAGCGCACGAAGATTGCCTAGAAATGGCAACGCACCTATGCTGATCAGGTGAATGCTATCAACAAGGCCTATACTGTAATACTCTCCATCTTCGATGAAATGAAGAAGGATGTTGTCGATTTCAAGAGCTCATTTGCTGAAAAGATCATCTCCAAGATAGCAGTCCTACGTAGAAACATTAGGGATCTTATTGCTACTATCGAGACTGACTTCAACAACGAGCGCCAGGTCAGAAATAAAGCCATCAACAAACTCTACAGTTATTTGATCATATTGATGAATCGGGCATTCGAAACTAATTATGAGTCAAGGATTCCAACAACAATCCAACCAATTCAAGACCAGATCGAAAACGTCCAAAAAACTGTTGGATTTCACTTTCATAGGAGCTAATGAATGCATAATTGCTCTAGATAAGGAAATCTCATGGCTAAAAGAGCAGTGTGCTAAGACTGCCCAACTTTATTATAAACACAAATGAATTGAAGAAAACAAATGCGAGAATCCTTTATTCAATCGGCAGTGCCCCCCAAGCCCCCAGGGCTTTTCAATACAACTGAACCCCTAAAATAACTACCTCCTAAAACTATTTATACTTCCCCAAGGAAAATAATAATAACCGACCTCCCAAACAAAGCATCATAACCGCGCCTTTATTCTATTTACAAGATGCACACTATTTACAATATTTACACTAATTACATGCCCCACGTATGTGGACTCAATCCGATCCTCACGCTTCTTCCTCCTTTGATACACGATCAAGGGCCTTCCTTGTTCTCACCCTTTCGCTTCATATCAATTCCATCCCTTAGAATCGACCTTGTCCTCAAGGTCAAAATCTGAAATTGCCCCATAAAATGTTGCAAGTCGATCCAGTAGCATCATCTTCACCCTCGCTTTCCATTTCACCAATAGTTGTTCAACTTCACGTTCCCCATTGGAATCACCCGCGATGCCAAGATTTGTTCTGGCTCGAGCATTGGCAAGACCGCAATTCTATAGATTCCGGAAATTCAATTGTAACTTCATGATTCCCCACCACCTTCTTTAGTTGAGAGATATGAAACCGGATGTACCTCTTTGTCTTAGGAAGACGCAGCTTGTATGCTCTTTTTCCCACCGAGCAAGAACTTGAAGGCCCATAAAACTTAGCCGACGACTTATGTTCCTTACCATCCCGCAACGAGACGCTACCAAGCGGTCGGACCTTCGTAAACACCTTATCACCAACCATAAACTCTACGTCTCGACGGTGCTTGTTGGCTTTGAATGCTCATCTCTGCTGCGCTGCATTAGATTTCCCAAAGCATTGCAAAACTTCATCTCGGCTGGCGAGGTTTCGCCACTACCGGTACATTACACTCCCGTAAAGCGGCGAAGAGTTGGGCAGGCGACCATATACCACCTCGGCGGGAGTCATTCGCGCGCGGTTTGGTATGAAGTATTGTGCCGCATTCGCCCATGCCAACCATCTCACCCATTGCTTGGGCTGCTCGCTAGTGAAACAACAGATGCGTCTCAACACCCGATTCGTCACCTCCGTTTGACCATCCGTTCCGGATGGTAGGTCAGAGAACTTGAGGCGAGTACCGGACTGCTCAAATAAGTCTCTCCAAAAGCACTTACGAACATGGAATCACGATCGCTAACAATGGAGTTGGGAATTCCATGCAAGCGGACCACTTCCTTCATGAAGATTTCCGCCACGGCGAGCGATGATCGGAGGCTTTAATGATAAGAAATGAGCATACTTTGATAGCCTATCAACCACCACCAATATCACGGAAAATCCTTCGACTTAGGCAAGCACGTGATGAAATCCATAGAAATGTCTTCCCAAACTTGTTGCGGAATAGGTAACGGTGTAGTAGCCGGACGGCGACATCGCCTCGTATTTCATCTTTTGACAAATCAAACATTTAGCAACATATTCTTTAACGATGCAGGAACATACCTTTCCAATAAACGTTGGTCGCGATCGATCGATATGTTCGCAATACCCTGCGTGTCCCCAGACGGGTATCATGGAACTCATGAAGAAGTTCGGGAATCCATAGCGATGTTGCCGGGTGGCGATGCGATCGTGAAAGAATAATTTCGTTCCCACAAGCCGAAAACCCGCCTCTCGTCCATTGCCGCTGAATTGATTCGATGATGGCCTTGATATACTCGTCACTCCATTGCTCGCTCTCGATCCCCTCGAAGCCCAGCCACTCCGCCTTACTTAACGCCGACAACTCGGCATCACCGTCCGTCGAGAGAGCGTCCTTGCAAACATTAGAAATTCGGTTTATACTCAATATCAAAGTCATATCCCATCAACTTAGCAATCCAAACTTGTTGCAGCGGGAGTAACAATCTTTTGATATAGCAAATGCTTCAAGCTTCGTGATCGGTTCGCACCACAAACTTCCTTCCCAATAGATAAGGTCGCCAATGTTGAGCGGCTAAGCGAGGCCCATCATTTCCGTTCATACGCTGATTTTGTCAAGGTACGATCAGCCAAAGATTTCTTTGAAATAGGCAATCGGTCGACGCCTGCATTAGTACGCCCCTATGCCCGTTCCGAAGCATCACATTCGATAACAAAGGGTCGATCAAATTGGGGCAATGCCGGCACGGTGCCTCCGTGAAGAGCCCTCTTCAAGTGACGAAGGCCTCTTCCGCTTTAGCGATCCACTCAAAGCCTTTGGGGCGTCTTTTTAATAACATCGTTAATGACCTCGCAATCAACCCATACTCCGGACAAAACGGCGGTAGTACCCGGTCAAACCCAAGAATCCACGCACCTCGCGTATACTCGTGGTCTCGCCACTCTAGCACAACCTTAATTTTATCCGGATCCATTGCTACTCCATCCTCGAAATTATGTGACCCAAGTATTCAACTTGCCGACGACCGAATGTACACTTCTTGCGATTTGCGTAAGCGATTTTCTTGTAAAATCCAAGCATTCCCAAGTGCACTCGATCTTGCTCCCACGAACGGTTTGTAGGCAGTATGTCGTCGAAGAATACTAACACAAACTTCCGCAAATAGGGCCTGAACACGTCATTCATAGTGGATTGGAAAGTCGCGGTGCATTCGTGAGGCGAAAGGCATGACCAAGAATTCATAGTGACCACCGTGAGTTCGAATGCGGTTTTAGACACGTCGCGGTCGCAACTCGATTTGGTGATATCCGGATAGAAGATCAATCTTGAGAAAATGATCACTTCACCAGCTCGTCGAGCATCTCTTGAATCACCGGAATGGGGTATTTATCCGGTACTGTCACCTTATTTAATTCTCGATAATCGACACAGAATCGCCAACTCCCGTCTTTCTTTTTAACCAACAATACTGGGCTTGAGAAGGCGCTAGAACTCGGTCTTATAATCCCCGCCAATAACATATCCTTCACCAATCGTTCAATCTCGTCCTTTTGGTGATGCCCATATCGATATGGTCGCACAGAAACTGGTCGAGTACCATCTTCCAAGGTAATGCGATGGTCGTCACCATTTCGGTGGTAAGGATTTGGTCCCCAAATACTTGATGAAATTGTTGCAGCACTTCTTGTACCCCTTCTTGCTCGTGTATGTCAGGGTCGCCCTTTTCTTCTGGTACTATCGCCCACACTTGTGCATCGCGAGAGTTGATTAATGATTTCAAACCGATAGGTCCCCGGACAATTGAGGATCACCCGCATTTCGATCGTGACCGCCCTTTCGAACTTCATTAACATTTTGTCGTAGTAGTGCTTCACTTCTCCCAAGGTCGAAAGCCATGTCATACCCAAGATCATATCTACACCACCCGGTGAAACACAAAGAAATCCAATAGAATCGACATCCCGCCAATGTTACCTCAATTTTTCGGCATGCACCTTCCGCTTCTTGGCGTAAACCGTTCCCAAGAGAACGCCGAATCGCTCCTCTCGATCGGGGTGTAGTTGCGGCGGTCCACGAGCCCTCGATATAAAATTGTGGCTTGCTCCGCTATCTATAAGAACTATGATAGTGTGTTCTCCCAACCTGCGTGCGGCGCATAGTCCGAGCGGTATCAATGCCCGCCATTGAATATAACGGCAACTCAACGCCTCCTTCGCGGACTCTTCATGCTCCTCGTTCATCTCCTCGAGTCCGTTGGTGATAAAATTCATACTGCTGCAGTCCACCTCTCCTTCTTCGGCGATCATCACTGCAATCGCTTGAGGACACTCGTGCCCGGAGAATAAGGCTTTCGACACCGGAAGCATAGCCCTTAGCCTTTAATTCCGCCAATTCTTGAAGAGAGCTTTGTAAAGCGAGGTCGTCGTGGAGGCTGCATCACTTCGCCCTCGACATAGAAGATTTCTCACCCGGACGTGAGCTACTACTAGTGAAATTCGACTTGGCCCCCACCGAGCCGTCCAAGCCACTGTTCCGCTCGACTCCACCGCTTCCCTTGGCGTTGAATTATTCCAACCAATTTGTCGTCCTCCTTCCCGGATAGCCAAATTATCTTCTACGTCACGCGCTAATTCCATTGCCGATTCCAGTTCAGTCGGCCTGAATAGGCGTAGAAATCCTCGTATTGGATCCTTAAGACCCTTCATGAAGTAGCCGAGATAATGAGCATCGGTTAAGCTCGGTACTTGACTTGCGAGTTGAACAAACAAATTGACGTAATCATCGACTCCCTTAGTTTGTTTAATATTAGCCAATCTCTCGAATGCGTCCCCCTGGAAACGAGTATCGAATCGAGATACCAATGCTTCCGAAAATTCTTTCCATGTGAGGGAGGGCTTACGAGAACGCAGCCAAGTCATCCAATACAAAGCCGGTCCTCCATTGCCACCACCGCCTGCAACTCGTGATTCCGTCGCGATTCGGCTATCTCGAACTGTTGGTTGGCGGGCTAACCAACCGATGGGGTCCGTTCCGTCGAGCGGCGACGCGATTCTGAAACCCTTTGTTCCTTCCACAGTCGTGGTTCTCGCCGTGTCGCTACCTTCCTCCGAGTTATTTCCGTCGTCGTTGTTGGACCCTCTCGCACGGACCGAGATGCCGACTTAGTTTTGATGGCGATCGATAATTCGGTGAGGGTAGCGATAATTGTCTCGCACTTTCTTTCATCGCTTCGATCCTCTCGAATTTCTCGCCGCTCTTTTCCGCCGCTTCCATCCTTTCGCCGCGATCTCGTCATCTTCACGTGAGGACGGGATTCAAAGAGTCGGACCAATTATTATAAACACAAATGTAATTGAAGAGAAAACAAATGCAGAATCCTTTATTCAATCGGCGGCAAGCCCCAAGCCCCAGGGCTTTTACGAATACAACTGGAACCCCTAAAATAACTACCTCCTAAAACTATTTATACTTCCCAAGGAAAATAATAATAACCGACCTCCCCAAACAGACAGCATCATAACCGCCCTTTATTCTATTTACAAGATGCACACTATTTACAATATTTACACTAATTACACAGCCCACGTATGTGGACTCAATCCCGATCCTCACGCTTCTTCCTCCTTTGATACACGATCAAGGGCCTTCCCTTGTTCTCACCCTTTCGCTTCATATCAAACTTCTTGTTGTCTACCCTCAATGTTTGGATCAGCTAAACCAGACTCAAGTCCATATGAGTACAACAATCAGCGACCTATCTCTATCCATGTCCAACCTTATTGTTGATGCCAAAAAGGGGAAAGAGTTGGCCTAGGCTGAAGAAATTATGACAGAAGAAATATCTGTTGAGTTAGCTCGGCACTTACAGTAGAAGATGTTGATGAAGCTACAGAAGAAGCAACTGATGAACATTGGCTTAGGAAGAAAGTTGTTGTTGTTGTTGTTGCTAAGAAGAAGAAAGCGGTCTCTTACTCTTCATTAGTTGACCGTTCTAAAGACATATATCCTGTTACTTTTTATGTTGGTGCATCATTTGAGATGCTAGGTGACCCTAACCAGCTGAAAGCATGGTGGAAAAAGAAGAATGAGAGCCATAAACTAATAAAGGATGCGCAAAAGGCGCTTGCAGCTGAACAACAAAGACAAAATTATTGGATTTGTATACTGGAAACAGTTTTGGTTGAGCTTGTATACAATGATTCATGTTACCACTATTACAATCTCCTATCTGAATTGTTTACTTGATTGCATATGTATGTCCCTTTATCTCGTGTATAAGTTAGATCATATAGTGTGTATAAGATCATAGAAGTCTGTATGATTGGTCAAGCTTAATGAGATATAAAAAGGATCACAACTGAGATAACTTTAGGACGAGTTGAAGGTATAGGCTGCGGTATAGATAAGAAGTGACTTGACTTGGTTGCTTGTCTATACTAGTACGTCTCTGACGTATTGATGGATCACAGTGAGATGAGTTCTTCTATCTGACCGTTGTGAAGTACCTAGATCTCAATGACTTTACGTTGTTCTAAACCTCGATAAGGTATTAGGTGAGTACAATTTACTGACCATCACTTTGACTTGTCATGGGTGAGGGTTACATGAGATAACCCAATATTCTCCGCATCTTGGGTGGTGACAGTGCTTATATGTCATGCTAGTTACCTGTATCGAGTCACCGTATCCGTTTAGGATGATGACGTCCCTTTAAAGAGCTCAAAAGGTTTATTGTACTAAACCCTGCAGATTGAGTTATCTCAAGTACAATAATAAGGTTGAGTGGTACTACTTAAGGAATTAAAGATGTTAATTATTTTAAGCAGTCAGAACGCTATAAATAAATAATGGACGTACGATATCTTAAATACGGGGTTCGTGAAGTCTAAGTGCAAGCCCGACTCAACTTCGAAAATAAAATGGTAAGTCAGCATTTATTCTTTAGTGGCATGAATAATGTTTATGAATTAATTTATGTTCTGGGCTGAACATAAGATAATTAATTTATTTGAGGTCCATCTTTATTACTTGCATTTGATCCCTGGACTGGCCCATCAAGGCTTGGACTGCCAAGATTTTCGTCCCTCCTCATTAAGAGTCTCATAGGGATTCTGTTTTGATTCTCTCTATCTAATAAGATATTATTATATTTATTAGATATGCAGAGATCCTATCCTAATAGGATCTAGGATTGTATTATAAATATAAGGTGAGAGAAAATCAAAAAGGTTAATCCGAAGTGAGAAATTTTCGAAAACAACACTATTCATAGTAGGTATTTTCGAAACTTTTCAAATGAGGAAGAAGGCGAATTTCTGTAGTACTCTCCATAGATTGCTCTCACTTGGCATTGAAGTTTTGACAAACGGGATACAGTCCAGAAGATCAAAGCACGAGCCTTGATCCAATTCCTTGTCAGACAAATTCTTAGGTGAACACGAGAAAACACCTATGTGTTGCAATTAATTATGTAGATACATGCTAGGTAAATAATGAATGTATGGTGAATTAAACATCCAAGATAGATCCTCAGAAGAGGGTTAAAATTAGATTTTCCTACAATTGGTATCAGAGCCTGGGATTAGTATCTTGGCTCTGTTGGATTAATTCACGTTTGATTTACGTGCGCAATTAATTAACTGTGGATCTGTCGTTCACCGTGGTTCGTTTTAATTTTTTTTGTCGGATATTGTTTTTCATCACGAGAAAATCCGTGGCTAGATTAGGAATTTTTTTGTAAATCTAATCTGTAAAAGAGAAACAAAGACGAAGAACGAGATGATGGAGTCCCGACGGGAGGCACGACGGCAGCACATCGCGCACGACCATGCCGGAACATACAGACGGATAGGGGCACGGGGATAAGAACCCTCGACGGGTCGTGAGATGGCGCGCGACCTCTATGCGGGTGCCCATCGCGCGAAGCGAGCGGGCAGGCCCAACGCGTGAGTCGCGTGCAGCACCTCTCGGCAGCAGGACGGGCATCCTCGGCGCTGAGCGTGCACGCGTGAGTTGCTCGGCAGTCTCGACGGGTCGCGTGCAGCAGCGTTCGGTAGAGCCCAAGCGCCTCTCGATAGCAGCTCTCGATAATGCTCGGTAGAATTTTCTCGGCAGGCCCTGGGCGTCAGCGCACAACCTCTGCGCGCGGGTGCTCATCGCGCAGCGCGTGAGAGCACGCCCAGCGCACAATTCACGTGCAGGTTTCCTCGATATGTGGTCGACGATCCCGGACGGGTAGGCGACAACGCACGCTCAGTGTGCGTGGGTGCTCGGCAGCTCTGCGGGTAACGTCGACCCTGGGTAACGGCGTGGGGAGACGGACGAGCGAGTTGGGTGGCGGATGGTGTTGGGCGGCGGCGTGGGCATGCCCTAGTCGCGCGCTTGATCCATCTTGGGCGACCTGCATTCTGATACACCGTTCCCGACCTATAAATCTTGTATAGAAGGTAAGATGTCGACCGACCTTCAAAGCGAAGGGTATAAAGCGAAGTGTTGAACTAGTCCATTCGACTGTGGATCGATGTCCACACAAGCTCGTGGAAAATGCGAATATTTTATCGCTTTCATTGACGATTACTCAAGGTACGGATACGTATACCGCTTCACCGCAAGTCTGAATGCTTTGAGAAATTCAAAGAATTTAAGGCAGAAGTTGAGATGAAGCTAGGTAAGAGTATCAAGTCACTGCGGTCTGATCGCGGTGGCGAATACCTCAGTAACGAGTTCATGGACTATTCGGTACAGTGTTGGATTACCTCTCAGCTCACTACACCGGGCACACCACAACAAAATTGTGCATCAGAGCGAAGAAATATGACTCTCTTAAAAATGTTTAAATCTATGATGAGCTATGCAACATTGCTATTTCGCTCTGGGGGTATACCTTAGGAATAACGGCATATTTGCTCAATCTGGTATCGTCCAAGTCAGTCGACAAGACCCCTTTCGAGTTATGGTTTGGGCTCAATCCTAGTTTAAGCCATATAAGGATATGGGGCAGTCCAGCACATGTGCTGTACAAGAAAGCTGACAAGTTAGAGGCTAGATCTGAAGCAAGGCTGTTTATTGGTTATCCTAGATGAACGAAATGTGGTTATTTCTATAGTCCTAAGGATCAGAAGGTCGTTATTAGCACTAACGCCCGATTCTTAGAAGAGGACTACATGAAAAACCACAAATCCAAAGTTAAAATCATACTTCAAGAATTTGAAGCTGATCGTATTCCACCACTGATTAGGCCAAAGGTACGAGATGTCGTGTCTAGCGGGAGGGATCGACACCAGATACTTCAAGAAATTGAAGAGGTCGAGTTCCAGAAGATCGACCGCATAAGTGACACCTACCCAAAGAAGTTGTGCAAGATGGAGAACCACAGGTTACTGCACCCACCGTTGCCATTGTGCTAGTAGCGCCTCGTTGTAGTGAGAGGGTTGTTCGTCAACCCGAGCGATTTATGTTCATTGGTGAATCTTCGGATTTAGTCCCAGAAAGCGAGCGGTGTAATGGACCCATGTAGACATACAAATGAGGCGATACAAGACAACGATGCAAGATCACGGCACACCGCTATGGACTTAGAAATTGAGTCCATAACAGCTATGGATGTATACGAGAAAACACATCTACCAGATGGCAAGGAAGCCATAGGTAGTAAGTGGGCATACAAGAGGAAAAGAGATTCAGATGAAGAGGTTTCAACTTTTAAAGTCAGGCTTGTGGTGAAATGGTACATTCAGATTGAGGGCATCAATTTCAATGAGACCTTTTCACCTGTAGCAATGCTCAAGTCCATCAGAATTCTTCTGGCCATAGCAGCTCACCTAAACCTTGAGGTTTGGCAAATGGATGTTAAAACCATTTTTCTAAACGATTACCTTGAAGAAGGTAGAGACATCTATATGCAGCAACCCGAAGGTTATGTGGTGAAGAGTGAAGAGCATCTTGTATGGAAGCTTAAGAAGTCATATTTATGGACTCAAGCAAGCTTCCCGATCATGGAACTTATGCTTTGACGAGGTGGTAAAGTCCTATGGATTTACCAGTTGCCTAGCGAAAGTTGTGTGTATCGTTTGGATGTCAACGGTGACGTGGTATTTCTTGCACTTTACGAGATGACATCCTTCTAGTTGGCAACAATGTGAAGTTTGTTATCGGCGTAAAGAGTTGGTTATCCGATCGTTTCAAATGAAAGACTTAGGAGATCACGTACATTCTTGGGATCAAGGTTTACCGAGATCCCAAGAGAAAAATGTTGAGCTTATCTTAGGCGTCATACATTGATACTATGATTACACGTTTTAGTATGCAGACCGCCAAGAAGGGATTGCTACCCTTTAGACATGGTGTTCCTTTATCTAAGGAGCGGTCCCCTAAGACTGCAAAGAAGATAAAGAAAATGAGACAAGTTCCTTACGCTTCCACCGTAGGAAGTCTCATGTACGCAATGCTATGTACGAGACCCGATATACGCTATGCGGTAGGCATAGTAGCTAGATATCGATCTAACTCGATCATGGTAAAGCATATACTCAAGTACCGAAAGGACTCGAGATTATAGGCTAGTTTACCAGCGAGATAGTCTAATGTCTTTGGGTTATTGGACTCGGATTTTCAAGCTGACCGTGATGAGAAAAAGTCTACCTCAGGCTATGTGTTTACCTTGGGGGAGGAGCCGTATCTTGGCGGAGTACAGCAGCGATGCATTGCGGACTCTACCATGGAAGCAGAATATGTAGCCTGTCACAGCCCGATTTGGCTTATCCTTACCGGACCGTGACTTGGGGTTTGGTTTAAGTGGATATGAAAAGAATAAGGTTTTCAACTCATTTCATCTATGAAGAAATATAGATGTTCCAAACAGAAACGAGAATCATGATGGAGCAAAACAACTTATATATAAAAGATAGTTCAAGGTTCCAACAAAATAGTAGCTTTTACAAAGCTTTCAGTAATCGATCGTAACTTAACATAGTAACAAAATATAACGAGTTCAAGAGTTTGGCAATGAATAAAGCGTGTGAGACATGCATATGGAGATGCATTCTCAAGGCGAACCAAAAATACTTCATACTACTTGGCAAAAGATTCCGCTCAACTCCCGCTCTATTCCATCACCAGCTCAACATGCACATTTAAAAACAAATATGCAGGGCTGAGTACAAAGATGCACTCAGTGGACACATGCCGAAAACATTTTACTTTACGAAATATTGTATTGTCCTCATCACAGTAAGACACAAGGGTTTTATTGAAAAGGCCTTGTTCTTACAAAATACATTTTCATTATTTCTCAAAGTCGTCTGGCCAGACATTTTTTCATCATAACAACGTATACTCCAAGTCGGCTATGGATAACGCGCCGGGAGGGAGGCCTCCCTTCACCCGGACGCAACTAACCGCCCAGCGGTTCAGAGGCCCAACACGTGTATACAACCCAAGCTGGGAATTTCTCCCATACACTTCCAGCCTAGGATCCGAATTCGTAACTTCCTGTTGCCCCAGGCAACCCGAATGGACATATACAAAACATAAAACATTTCTGGCAGACAATATCGTATTTAAACTTTTGCAGAAAAACAGTAAAGTAATAACAGTAAATGATTTTCATAAATCGCTTTTAGTTTAAGAAAGCCCACCTTGAGAACTTATAGTTCTTATGTCACTAGGGTTTTACTTTTCCGTTTTCTTTCTTCTTGAGTCGAACCTTATCAACGTAAGAAATGAGATTTTAGCATATCATCGTGCTTCATAAGAATCATCGATCCGAACCAATGTACGTACTATCCTTCCATTCTTTCCTTAGTTCAAATCATTCGTCAGTAACGCATTGAATCTTAATTTCATATCTAACTTCGCCTCGCATCGACTTTACTTTCATCTTACGTATATACTCAAATTCTATGTATTCATAGACATATTTTCCTACGTCTCAACTTTTCACGTATCATATCATATGATCCATATATCATATATCATAAGACGTCATATTTTCTTTATATCATAATATGACATAATATTCACCATATTTCAACTTGTTCATCAACATTTCTTGATTTTGTAAATTTCGAAATTACCATCTCATATTATTCCATATTTTTCCAAAAATTTTCACAAAAAATCATACAATTTTAAACATGCATAACTATCATTATTTCATGTTCAAAACAACAATTAAAATTTATGTTCATCAACATATAATTCATACTTATTTTCAGTCATAACATAATGTTTTAATATATGCTTAACTTTGTACTAAAATCATAATTCATGCTTATAAACGTCATATAAACGTATTTAATTAACAACGCAAACATATAGCATATTTTTCATGTACGTCACATAATTTTTGAAATCATGTAACAAAACATATCACATATGAATTCCTAATATTTTTGCATAAAATAATAAGAGTAGTAAGGTTTCTAACCTTCTATTTGTTTTCGGTCGACGTCGGCGACGTTTTTCTATCTACGATCGAAGAGAACTTTTGGGAACACTCTCAATTTTTTTTCTCTCTATTTTCTTACTATTTTCGGTTATATTGGTATAAGGGGGGGTCTCCTATTTATAGAGTTTATAAAGTGTATTTAATCATTACTTTATAAAATATCTTAATATAAAGTCAAAAATTACAACTCCTTTTTATCTCATTAAATTTCGGTCCTCATGAGTTGTCCATGAGTAATTTTTGATCTTATCCTATACTTTAATTATTCATCATATCTTATCTCTTTTAAATTATAACATATCTAGGTGTAAAATCAAAATTACAACTCATACCTATCCTTTTTAATTTTCGGTCACCTCCTTTGGTTCATGAGGCAATTATTTTATTTTATCCTGTAGTTTATTATGTTATTTTATCATTTAATTAATGTATCTTATAATTATCATAGAATAAATAAATTATCACTTTGTGTGGTGTGTGTGTGTGTGTTTGACCACCCTTCTTTCCTTAGGATAGATTTTATTTTTTCATATCATATCTTTAATATTATCATATAATAATATCATATTTGAAAAGTCAAAGTTTTCAACTTAGGATAAGTGTCATTATCAAAGAGTTTAAAAATATTTCCAACCTTATTCTAAGTCCATAATTTTGGCTATTAAAGGACAAAACCATAGGTTACTTGTTTAATTTGATAACAATCTCTACTTTACACCTAATAATATCTTATCTTTATAATTATAACCCTCATTAATTAAAGTATGATATTTATATCCTTTTCACACTAAAAGGTCAAATTTTGGTCCCTATATATAATATATGCTACATATTTTATTTTCTTCCAATTAATAGCTATGTAACACAATATTGATCTTAGATGATAATTTAAATCATAGGAAAATTAATTAAGATCAATTCTATGTACTAAAGTAAAGTTATCGGCAACTAATTCGAAATTAAGGATAAATTATTAAATCTTTAAATTTTTCATAACTAATATTATTTTTATGAGTAATTACATAAATATAATGATCTTATATCATAAAATAAATTTTTGGAACAATTCTTAGCAATTTTCCCCAATTTTTCGAAAACTAGGGTTTTCTAGAATTTAAATTTCACAAAATTCCATTCTTACCCTATTTTGTTAATTTCGAAATTTTTATAATTTCTAGGAGATAATATTGGTCTATAAATCATGATATTTATCAAGTATATAATTAAATAAATTATTTGATACAATTATCACATAAAAGTTGGTGATTTTGAAAATCACATAAAATAATACACAAATTTAGAAAATCATGCAAGCTAATATCCAAAATATTATCTCCTATGATATTTATCACATTTCTACATATTTCTAAGAGATAAACATTATCTCTTAATTAATCATGACCTTATCTTATCTTTTAATAAAAATATCATAGCATAATTATCCTAAAAATGTCATTTTCCAATCCTTATCACATCCAACTCATAAATTTCGAAAATCATGCTTGATTTGTACAAGATAATTATCTTATCATATACTATAAGATAAACATGACAACTCACCACATAAAATCAAGTGATCACATATTAAATCACAAATTAATCTATTTATTCCAAAGTTTTCGAAAATCACAAATAAATAAGGAAAATATTTCCTTTTTCTTTCTTAGTGTAAATAACATCCCACATATACTTAAAAACATATTTATTTACTATTAAAAATAATTTCATTCGAATTTTTGATAAAAATTTCGATTTACTCAAAATCGACAATTACCGATGTTCACTTTCATACTTGTTTCTATCGTATTATTCCTTCTTTATTTTCGAAATTTTTTTAAACCCAGAAATTCGGGGTATTACATTCTACCCCCACGAAATTTACATTCTTGATTCCTTGAATTCTCAATTCCAACGTTGGTACCTCGTACCCATTTGATCGCCGTATGCCCTTAAATTTTATTCACATTGACTCATTTCTAAATCTCCAAACTCGTATGTCCAATACCCTTATGTTTTATAGTCGTATCTATTAAACTATCGATTCTTATAGACGGTGAGTCCTATGTCCAAATCTAAGTTTAAGCGAACATATGCTAACGTCGTATCTTCTGCCTTTGATGAAGAAGATTAGTATCCCTTCGTTTCGTTTCGTGCTATGTTCTAAAATACTCGCCTATAATCTTATAATATAATAATCTTGAAGTTCCCATAGCAACAATATAATCACATGTCGGGTTGTTCTAGTCATTTTCGCGTTGCTGTTGATTGATAGCATAAACCCTTGGTTGTTGTCGCTGAGCTTGTCGCGGTGGATTAGGTCTACCTATCATTCCTTGTCCTTGTTGTGGGCAATCTCTTGCAAAATGCCCTTGTTGACCACATCTATAACAGTTCACATGTCCTGCTTCACAAGGACCAGTGTGCTGCCTGCGGCATCGAGGACATTGAGGGCTCGTCAGTTGTTGCTGGTTGTTTCTACCTTGTCCAAAATTTATTGGACGACCATGCCCTTGCCCTTGGATCCATTAAGGCCTTTGATTATTTGACCATGGCCTTCTCTCAGTCTGGTTATAGTGATTGCCCCTATTACGAACTTCCTCCCATTTCCTTTTACCCTTGTCCTCTTGGGCTAAAGCTGGTTTATTTTCCGGCAATGCTTCCTCTATATCCAAAGCCCTTCCTAAGGCCTCGGTATAGGTCATTGCTCCATGGCTGGCAAGAGATATCCTAATCTCATGCCTTAATCCCGATCTAAACTTATCAGCCATCTTTTCATCAGTATCTACTTGATGCGGTGCAAACCTTGCCATGTCACAAAATACTCGATCGTATCCGGTGACCGACCTATTTCCTTGTTTAAGATTGAAAAATTCAATCTCTTGTTTCTTCCTATAGCTTTTCGGGATATACTTATCATATAACATTGTCTTAAAATCATCCCAAGTAAAATCATCCATCTGCTCGGGAGTCATGATTTTCCTTCTAGCTTCCCACCAAAAGTCGGCGGATCCCGTTATTTGAAAAGTAACACAAGAGAGTCTTTCTTGATCCGTGCAATGCAGGAAATTGAAAATCCTTTCTATAGCCCTTACCCATTGCTCGGCTTCCTCAGGGCTTCCAATTCCATTGAACGTAGGTGGATTTTGTTTAAGAAACAATTCCTCTACCCTACGAGGCGGTGGTGGTTGTTGAAGTTCTGGTTCCGGAGTTTATTCTCCTCTCCCCCGTCTCAATTCTCTTCTAGGAGGCATTCTTTATTGTTTTAAACAAAACAATTTATCAATATTTAATCATTACTTAGCACATAACATTATTATGCACATGGAATATAACATATCAAATCCTTGATATCATTCCACCAAAAGGTCATGCAACATGTAGCATCAAAATGCCTCAAAGAGGACTTTTCCATATATTAGTTTTATAACGATTGTTCTCTTTAACTAAGTACATAACGTGATGTCCTATTTACACCAAAATTTTGACACCACTAACATACTTACTACAAAATGTCGTCAACTACGTTTACTTTTATATACATACTAACCATACTATCTATGTCATGACTGACTTCATAAGTCTTACTATATCTAAGTGTTCTATACCTCCGAAGGTCCCTCGTCAGAATCGTTCTCCTTGCTAGGAAATTTTCCCGTCTCTAGATATGTTTTTGCATCCTTTATGAGACGCTCCAGATCCTTTAAAGAGCGATCGAAGTCTTTTACAGTGTTGATTTGCTTATTTCTCCATGTAGTAGCTCTTGTCTCCATGTAGGGTTGTGATGGCACTGGTAGCTCTCCCAATCCTCTTGGGCGATAGGATCCTGTCCATTGACCATCTTCATCTAATTCTTGTACAATCGAAGGAACATAACGTGGCCCGGTGTATGGAACTTCCTGATACAACCATTCCTTTATCTTCTCATGCTGTTCATCCAGCTTAGGAAAAAGGCCAGTTCCCATAGGTACTGCTCCATATACATTGTATGTATATCTGAGCTGGTTGATAAACTCTGGTAAATCTGCCATAACCTCTGAGTTTTCTTTGTAGAAAACATAATCCCTTGCTATCTCTCTTGCATAGTCTTGCCAATCTGTCGGCAAACGGCGTATGAGTCGCTGGATACCGTCCAGGTCCGTTACTCCATGGTTGTGAGCTTCCATCCACAGTTGTAGGAATTCGTCCAAGAATTGCCCTAGATCGGTGCCTAGTTTGTAATAGAAGAGTCGATATTCCCTTGTGAGTTCTAGGTCTGAAACATGCGTGTCCGTACTCTTACCCTTATCATTACCATTTCCTGCCATCTGAAAACAGATAATTCTAAGTAAGTCTATCTTAAACTTTTAAAAGCAATAGGGGGAAAACTTAAATTATAAGGATCTCTTAAGGAACTAAACTTTACAAAACACAAAGTTTGTGTACATCCTTTATCATAAGCTTGTAAGCACTTATCTTTATTTTCTCACTTATCATTCTAATCCCCAAGTTCATCTATCGTTCTAGATTACTTTGCGTAAGCAATAGTCGATTCAAAATTCTGTCGTGTAGAATTTCAAATGAAATTACTATGCCCTATGTCGCGAGTGATATTCGTTTTGTCGAAGCTTCCTTTCCTTCACGTAATATTCCAATTCACGTTCGTCAAATCGAACTTAAAAGGCATTCTAAGTTCTCAAGTTCTCATGGTTCATCAAGCACTACGTTATACATAGTAGAGAATTTCTTATGATCTTGTTTAATCTAAATTCTTCATGAGACTTAAAGCTCATCTACGTTCTTTTTGATAAATCAAAACAATTTCACAATTCAACTTTGTTTCATAAACAAACTTTCCATTCAAACTCACTGACATATAACTCTATATATGTCCATCATCAATACTCATATACCCCCCGGGTATAAGCTTTTCATCCTAACAAAATGATCACATACCAACCGGGTATGAACTTTAAACTTCTTTAGACAAACCACTTGTTTGCCTTATCATCAATGAATTATCACATTTCAAAGCTATTCACTTTCTTTTTCAACGGCATGTCCACTTTAAAAACATTTTTCACTCTAACTTCCTCAAAACTGTATCATATCTTTTTAAAACTTTTAAAACCATACCTCTTTCGTTCGATACATCGAAACCACTTTTCCTTGCTGGTTGAGCAGGATGAACAGGAGCGTTGAGCGGTGATGACTACTTCATAAAAAGTCTAGTGGTTCAAGCCTAGACTTTGGATAGAAAGAATATTTTTGGTTCAAGGCAAACGAACTGCTCTGATACCACTCTGTCACAACCCGATTTGGCTTATCCTTACCGGACCGTAACTTGGGGTTTGGTTTAAGTGGATATGAAAAGAATAAGGTTTTCAACTCATTTCATCTATGAAGAAATATAGATGTTCCAAACAGAAACGAGAATCATGATGGAGCAAAATAAATTATATATAAAAGATGGTTCCAAGGTTCCAACAAAATAGTAGCTTTTACAAAGCTTTCAACAGAACGATCCAGAACTTAACATAGTAACAAAATATAACAGAGTTCAAGAGTTTGGCAGCGGAATAAAACGTTTGAGACATGCATATGGAGATGCATTCTCAAGGCGAACCAAAAATACTTCATACTACTTGGCAAAGATTCCGCTCAACTCCCGCCTGCTCCATCATCACTCAACTCGCACATTTAAAACAAATATGCGGGTGAGTACAAAGATGCACTCGGTGGACACATGCCGAAAACATTTTACTTTACGAGATATTGTCGCCTCATCACGAGTAGAACGCGAGGGTTTTATTGAAAAGGCCTTGTTCTTAATAAATACATTTTCATCATTTCTCAAAGTCGTCGGCCGGACATTTTTCATCACAACAACGTATATTCCAAGTCGGCTATGGATAACGCGCCGGGAGGGAGGCCTCCCTTCACCCGGACGCAACTAACCGCCCAGCGGTTCAGAGCATGACCGCCCAACGGTTCAGAGGCCCAACACATGTACACAACCCTAGCTGGGAATTTCTTCCTTACACCTCCAGCCTAGGATCCGAATTCGTAACTTCCTGTTGCCCCAGGCAACCCGAATGGACATATACAAAACATAAAACATTTCTTGTAGACAATATCGTATTTCAACTTTTGCAGAAAAACAGTAAAGTAATAACAGTAAATGATTTTCATAAATCGCTTTTAGTTTAAGAAAGCCCACCTTGAGAACTTATAGTTCTTATGTCACTAGGGTTTTACTTTTCCATTTCCTTTCTTCTTCGAGTCAAACCTTATCAACGTAAGAAACGAGATTTTAGCATATCATCATGCTTCGCAAGAATCATCGATCCGAACCAACGTACGTACTATCTTTCCATTCTTTCCTTAGTTCAAATCATTCGTCGTAATGTACGAATCTTAATTTCATATCTAACTTCGTCTCGTACTGACTTTACTTCTCATCTTACGTATATACTCAAATTCTATGTATTCATAGACATATTTTCCTACGCCTCAACTTTTCACGTATCATATCATATGATCCATATATCATATTTCATAAGACGTCATATTTTCTTTATATCATAATATGACATAATATTCACTATATTTCAACTTGTTCATCAACATTTCATGATTTTGTAAATTTCGAAATTACCATCTCATATTATTCCATATTTTTCCAAAAATTTCCACATAAAATCATACAATTTTAAACATGAATAACTATCATTATTTCATGTTCAAAACAACAATTAAAATTTATGTTCATCAACATATAATTCATACTTATTTTTCGGTCATAACATAATGTTTTTAATATATGCTTAACTTTGTACTAAAATCATAATTCATGCTTATAAACGTCATATAAACGTATTTAATTAACAACACAAACATATAGCATATTTTTCATGTATGTCACATAATTTTTGAAAGCATGTAACAAAACATATCACATATGAATTCCTAATATTTTGCATAAAATAATAAGAGTAGTAAGGTTTCGACCTTCTATTTGTTTTCGATCGACGTCTACGACGTTTTTATCTACGATCAAGAGAACTTTTGGGAACACTCTCTATTTTTTTCTCTATTTTTCTCTATTTTCTTACTATTTTCGGTTATATTGGTATAAGGGGAGGGTCTCTATTTATAGAGTTTATAAAGTGTATTTAATCATTACTTTATAAAATATCTTAATATAAAGTCAAAAATTACAACTCCTTTTTATCTCATTAAATTTCGGTCCTCATGAGTTGTCCATGAGTCATTTTTGATCTTATCCTATACTTTAATTATTCATCATATCTTATCTCTTTTACATTATAACATATCTAGGTGTAAAATCAAAATTACAACTCATACCTATCCTTTTTAATTTTCGGTACCCTCCTTTGGTTCATGAGGCAATTATTTTATTTTATCCTGTAGTTTATTAGGTTATTTTATCATTTAATTAATGTATCTTATAATTATCATAGAATAAATAAATTATCACTTTGTGTGGTGTGTGTGTGTGTGTTTCGACCACCCTTCTTTCCTTAGGATAGATTTTTATTTTTTTCTATATCATATACTTTAATATTATCATATAATAATATCATATTTGAAAAGTCAAAGTTTTCAACTTAGGATAAGGTGTCATTATCAAAGAGTTTTAAAAATATTTCCAACCTTATTCTAAGTCCATAATTTTGGCTATTAAAGGACAAAACCATAGGTTACTTGTTTAATTTGATAACCATCTCTACTTTACACCTAATAATATCTTATCTTTATAATTATAACCCCTCATTAATTAAAGTATGATATTTATATCCTTTTCACACTAAAAGGTCAAATTTTCGGTCCCTATATATAATATATGCTACATATTTTATTTTCTTCCAATTAATAGCTATGTAACACAATATTGATCTTAGATGATAATTTAAATCATAGGAAAATTAATTAAGATCAATTCTATGTACTAAAGTAAAGTTATCGGCAACTAATTCGAAATTAAGGATAAATTATTAAATCTTTAAATTTTTCATAACTAATATTATTTTTATGAGTAATTACATAAATATAATGATCTTATATCATAAAATAAATTTTTGGAACAATTCTTAGCAATTTTCCCCAATTTTTCGAAAACTAGGGTTTTCTAGAATTTAAATTTCACAAAATTTCATTCTTACCCTATTTTGTTAATTTCGAAATTTTTATAATTTCTAGGAGATAATATTGGTCTATAAATCATGATATTTATCAAGTATATAATTAAATAAATTATTTGATACAATTATCACATAAAAGTTGGTGATTTTCGAAAATCACATAAAATAATACACAAATTTCGAAAATCATGCAAGCTAATATCCAAAATATTATCTCCTATGATATTTATCACATTTCTACATATTTCTAAGAGATAAACATTATCTCTTAATTAATCATGACCTTATCTTATCTTTTAGTAAAATATCATAGATAATTATCCTAAAATGTCATTTTCCAATCCTTATCACATCCAACTCATAAATTTGAAAATCATGCTTGATTTGTACAAGATAATTATCTTATCATATACTATAAGATAAACATGACAACTCACCACATAAAATCAAGTGATCACATATTAAATCACAAATTAATCTATTTATTCCAAAGTTTTGAAAATCACAAATAAATAAGGAAAATATTTCCTTTTTCTTTCTTAGTGTAAATAACATCCCAAATATACTTAAAAACATATTTATTTACTATTAAAAATAATTTCATTCGAATTTTTGAGAAAAATTTCGATTTACTCAAAATCGACAATTACCGACGTTCACTTTCATACTTGTTTCTATCGTATTATTCCTTCTTTATTTTCGAAATTTTTTTAAACCCAGAAATTCGGGGTATTACATAGCCGCTTCGGAGGCTGCTAAAGAGGCGGTATGGTTCAAGAACTACCTTATGGATCTAGATGTAGTACCTCATTTTTCCAATAGTATCATAGTGTACAGTGATAACTCAGGTGCAGTGGCAAACTCGAAGGAACCACAGACCCACAAGGCGACAAAACACCTAGAGAGAAAATACCATGTCATATGAGAAATCGTTAGACGATGAGACGTGCTGATTGAGAAGATTGGTACTGCGGATAACCTAGCTGACCCATTCACGAAAAGCCTGCCACAAAAAGTCTACGATGAGCATGTTGAGGACTTGGATTGCGCGAGATAGCGCCCACTTAGAAAGGAAACTTTTGTAAAAATGGGAAAAGCAAAGTGATGGTTGTTTGTAATAGCTAGTAGAGAGATACATTATATACTAAAAGTTTATTTTAGTATAAGTGGGAGATTGTTGGATTTGTATACTGGAAGCAGTTTTGGTTGAGCTTGTATACAATGATTCCTGTTACCAATATTACAATATCATATCTGAATTGTTTACTTGATTGCAGATGTATGTCCATTTATCTCGTATATAAGTTAGATCGTACAGTGTGTAAAAGATCACAGAAGTCTGTATGATTGGTCAAGCTTAATGAGATATAAAAAGGATCACAGCTGAGACAACTTTAGGACGAGTTGTCGGTATAGGCTACGGTATAGATAAGAAGTGACTTGACTTGGTTGCTTGTCTATACTGGTACATCTGACGTATTGATGGATCACGGTGAGATGAGTTCTTCTATCTGACCGTTGTAAAGAACCTAGATCTCGGTGACTTTACGTTGTTCTAAACCTCGATAAGGTATTAGGTGAGTACAATCACTTTCACTTGTCATGGGTGAGGGTTACATGAGATAGCCCAATATTCTCCGCATCTTGGGTGGTGACAATGCTTGTATGTCATGCTAGTTACATGTATCGAGTCACCGTATCCGTTTAGGATGATGACGTCCCCTTAAGGATCTCAAAAGGTTTATTGTACTAAACCCTGCAAGTTGAGTTATCTCAAGTACAATAATAAGGTTGAGTGGTACTACTTAAGGAATTAAAGAGATTAATTATTTTAAGCAGTCAGAACACTATAAATAATTAATGGACGTGCGATTTCATAATACGGGTTTCGTAAAATCTAAGTGCAAGCCCGACTCAACTTCGGAAATAAAGGGGTAAGTCAGCATTTATTCTCTAGTGGCATGAATAAATGTTTATGAATTAATTTATGTTCTGGGCTGAACATAAGATAATTAAATTATTTGAGGCTCATCTTTATTCCTTGCATTTGATCCGTGGGCTGGCCCATCAAGGCCTGGACTGCCAAGATTTTCGTCCCTCCTCATTAAGAGTCCCATAGGGATTCTGTTTTGATCCTCTCTATCTAATAAGATATTATTATATTTATTAGATATGCAGAGATCCTATCATAATAGGATCTAGGGTTGCATTATAAATATAAGGTGAGAGAAAATCAAAAAGGCTAATCATAAGTGAGAAATTTTCGAAAACTACACTATTCATATTTTCGAAACTTTTCAAAAGATGAAGAAGGCGAATTTCTGCAGTACTCTCCATTGATTGCTCTCACTCGGCATTGGAGTTTTGGCAAACGGGATACAGTCCAGAAGATCAAAGCACGAGTCTTGATCCAATTCCTTGTCAGACAAATTCGCAGGTCAACACGAGAAAACACATATGTGTTGCAATTAATTATGTAGATGCATGCTAGGTAAATAATCAATGTATGGTTAATTAAGCATCCAAGATAGATCCTCGAGAGAGGTTAAAATCATATTTCTCTACAAAAATAGATAACATAGCAAGATGACTCTCATTAAGATGGAACCAAACCCTTCTGCTTCATGCTTAATATGCCGGATGACTCTGAGATGGACACTGATGGATTCTGCAACTACTACTTGGAATATTTTGAGATAGATTTTGTGACAAAAATCGTCAATCACGTCACTAAAAATTATGTGAACATAATGACGAACCCAAAGATACATGTTTTTTATCTGATGATATAACCTTTTGTCGAACGAGACAAGATCGAAGAAGAGGCTCAACTAGCTGTCAGGCTACTAAAACTGGATCCAGCCAATAAGCTAGAAGAGTTCAGGTAGCTAGTCGAACGTATCTTCGAGATGTATGGAGAAAAGTATGATAAAGAAAAGAAAGAATTGATCAATGTGTGATTTGTATTAGATATGTATAAGTTTGCTGACACTGAAGCTAAAACTAATGTACTTTGATATCTCAACAACTTAAACATATATATAAATTGATCCAGATTACCTTGAAGACAATGACTCTTTGTCCAAGCTTTATACTTATTTTAATCTTTTTATACTAAACTAACCTCTATTTTGAAGAGAATGATGATCTCATTAAGATGGAACCAAACCCTTCTGCTGAAATTGGTTATCCTATTTACTAGTTTGTTTTCAATATAATAGATAGGTTTTGGCATCATTAAAAAGGGAAAATTTGTTAAAAAATTATGTCTTAACTTTTTGTTTTGATTAGATTCTAAAATCTCCTGATGATTGTCATGTTGATGTAACATAGTGTTGCTCACCTGTTAGGAGCAAGCTTTTTATGTTTACAGGTTTCAGCAGATGAACTATCAGTGTGGACAAGCAATACTAGAGGAGTTCAAGAAGCAGTACTGAAGCTAGACGTACTGAAAGAAGTTTCAGTATCAGCGTAATTGATGAGAAGCACTAATGAAGAATAGTGCTACCGAAAAGTGAAGACTGAGACTCAACGCTACTGATGATGAAGAAGTCAATAAAATGACTAAGTGACATTCCAGCAGAAAAAGAAGACGAAGTTGCTAAAGATCTACGTCAAAGCTGAAGTGTCTACTGAAGACTTGGAGTCACCATACTCACTTTTTTTTTATTTAACCTTTCCTTCCTCAGAAAAGTATGTTTTCATTACACTCAGATAATTCGCTTTCGTCTTGGCATTACCAGACTTAGAATCTCCTTTCGCCTCTGTAAGCTTTCTTCGAGGGGAAAAAGAGACGGAGTCCACTCTATTCAAAAAACGCAGAGCTAACTCTACTAAAAAGACATGAAATCAACGTATTGAAGAAACACGGAGTCAACCCTTCTGAGAAAACACGAAATTATTTAAACTTTGGGTGTTTGACTTTCAACGCGAGAGAGTGAATCTGCAGAAGATCCTGACAATCCAGAGTTACTTTTCAGAAGTGCAGAGACTTGTTGTATAATGTTGCATACATGAAAAATGATGTACGAGGATTTAAACGAGAAGAATTCAAACAACAAATGAAATGGATATGATTGGTGCTCTCTCCAATAGAACTATTATTTGTCCCTCCTATAAATACCCGTGAGATTTAACCTTTGATGGTTACCGAGATTACAGACCAAAAACTTTGTGCATTCAAACACACAAGCTCTCAAGCTCAAACCAGTAAAATCTCAAAGAAGATAATTAAAAATATAATCAGTATATCCTAAGAGCATAAACATATTTATTTGCTCAGGTTTTTCAGTATACATTCCTTTAACATCTAGGCATTAAAATTATAATATCTTATGGTCATAACGATTGAGTTGTTTCTTGTAACAACTCAATTCTTAGTTGGAAACCCCCTCCCCCCCTACCAAACACTTATAAAAGTAGACATAGAAGTTTGGGCAAGTAAGCAACGAAGTGTTTCTCGCTAAAAGCTTGATTTTTCTTGCACCTGTAAGCGAAGGTTAGGTCAACTACACCAACAACGATCGAGAGGTTTCCTAGCACTAGTAAGTGTAGGAAGATACAATAAGTAAGTCGGATTACAAGTAAGGTGAACTTCTAGATGGGTTTTCTCTTGTACCTATAAGCAAGACTCAATCCTAAGTAGTGGGTTGACTGATTTATCAGTCTGTGCATATATAGGAACTAATCTCTTCGAACAACGTAAATATTAATATTGCTCTCTACTTTCAGTACTTCATATTTCATGTTATTGAATTGAACACAACACGTGCAACACAACATAACTGTTCAAACCCTACATCAGTAAACACTTTGCTACTGAAGAGAAAACTAATACTGACTAAGCCAAGAACTAATGAAGTATATTTTCAGTATCAGTTTTCAGTAAAGGCAAAACATAACCACCAACACTTCCGCACGCATATTAGTTATCAGTCTAATTGACCAGCTACTTAAGCAATCAGTAGAATTGTTAAGCGATTCACTCAAGACAAAACTCTCCTTATCCGAAGCGATCGGTGACATTGATATTAATACTAAACTATCATCAATTTTATTATCTCTCTCCCTCATACACCAGTATGACCCCCAAGAGATCATCACAAGTATATATATGCTAGACGGATTCAAGTGTTTGGAACCTATACTCATTATCGTGCTTTTCCATAATCAACAACTGAGGGTGATTGTTTGACCAAGTATTAAGTTGGTTTTTAAGTTTATACTTGTAACCTACAGTGTAAAGGCATTCCCTATCAAAACTAAATGAAATAAAATTTAATTATATATTAATACTATTCATCATTGATTTTTTTTTTTTATGGTTTTCATTTAAAATGATTCTAACAATATTGTAACAACTTATATTTATAAATTTGGGGAAGTTTGGATAATTGACGAGTATTATTATACAAAATTGAGATGAGAAAAAGTAGTACAATTACTTTTTTAAGTTTGAGACGAGCACCGGTATATAAATCCTAGATGGGTCCAGGTGGTTGAAATGTAAACTTATTATTTCGATGAATCGTTATGTTTTGATGTGATCGACGATTCCAGGTGGTTGAACCATGACCTCATAGTGTCCCTTCATCATCATGCCAGCTCTACCTCATTCAACAACTCATGATGGCTGAATCCAAGTAAAGTATTAAGTTGTTTCTAAATTTCTACTTATAAATTACAACAGTAAAATGATTCTCCATCAAAATTCGAAGGAATTCACAACTTATATATCACTTCAAGATGTATTGCTCTGATATAAATACCAAACTAGAGACATATACAGCCTCTTTCGAACATAGAACTATACCCACTGAAACCTGTGTCCAACCATAATCAATTATACATTGCAATCTCACAAATAACTAACAAAAAAAGTCTCAAATTTTTAATATATAACGAAATGACCAGATGCATGATACAACTAATGTGATTTACGACGAAATTTCCGACCAATAGTGATGTGATTTTTCATGTTTTATAGAAATCTTTTATTGAAATCGATCTTCACTATTTTATATTTTGAAGAATCTTTTATTATTAAATTTTTGTAAAAAATATTTATTCCTCATTTCTATTAGTTTCTTGCGGATAAATGAAGTGGAAAAAAAGATCGAAGATACCCTCATCGACTATTTTTCTATTATAATGTTATCCCTAATCTAACACGTTTTGAACGACTTACTTTGATAGTTTATATTTATAAATACAATATAAAAGAATCCCCATCAAATTTTGACGGGCTACATACTAATATATTTAAGGGACCCCAACTTATATACCCAACTTTGATAATATATATACAACTCATATCCATTTGTAAAATTTACTAAAACCTATACCCATTCTATTAAATAAATATTTTTTGAATAAAAAAAGTCAAAAATTTCAGAATTTGCAGTCTTTGTCATATTATGTTTGTTTGAAAAATTGGTTTCGAAACTTGTAAAAGTAAAAGGGTGATTGGATACAAGATTCACCTTTCTTTCTTTTTTTGTCTATTTTCGGTCAAATGGCAGAGGAGAGCGGAATTTTTTTATATACAACTACACACTTTTTAAAAAGTATGTACCATCCATAACCTTTTTTCAAAATTTTCTACACGCTATACCCATTATATTAAAATAAACTAATTTCTTTGTTTTACGTCGATCGGAGAAGGCTTTTCGATCGAAAGCAGACATTACTCGACAGGAAACAAGGAAATTAGTATAATTTCCTTGTTTCGGTCGGAAAAGCCTCTCCGGTCGAATAATGTGCATTTCGATCGATCGGAGAAGACTTTCGATCGAACAAGATATCGACGGAAACAAGGAAATTAGACTAATTTCCTTGTTTCGATCGATAATCCTTGTTCCGATCGGAAAAGTCTTCTCCGGTCGACTAATGTCATTTCCGATCGACCGGAGGAAGGCTTTCTCGACCGAAAGCAGTTGATTAGTCGACCGGAAACAAGGAAATTAGTCTAATTTCTTTGTTTCCGGTTGACTAATGTCTGTTTTCGGTCAATAAACCCTTCTCTCCGGTCTACCGGAAACAATGAATTATTCTATTTTAATGTAATGGGTATAGGGTGTAGGAAATTTTGAAAAATGTTATGAGTGATATATGTTTTAATAAAAGTGGTTAAAGAATAGAATTAAAGCAAGGATTATCGACTGGAGACAAGGATTATCGACCGGAATCAAGAATCAGAAATGTGTTAATTAATATTTTGATTCTTTTATTTTTATTTTTTTTTAAAAACATGATTCATTTATGTTTTTTAAAAAAAAAAACATGATTCAATGATTTAATTAAAACTATAAAGTAATTTAACAAAATAATTTAAATTATTTCATGATTTTCTCGCACTTTTGCTCTATAACTATAAAGTAATTTATATCAAATAATTTATGATCATTAATTGATTCATGTTTGTTAACAAACAAAAATAGTACTATTCCTCAAATGGGCGTCGTCAAGATTGACTTGAATGACTGAATATATATTAAAAAAAACAAATGGATATGTGGTGCATCAAATTTCAAAAATGGCTATACTCGTCCTATATATTTCCCTATACTTAATACTAAGATGACAATAGATCCAGCACTCAGAGCTTCTTCCACATGCACGGATGGTCGTACAGGGATCCACGTCCTTATTAAAACTCATTCAAACTCAGATTAAACTGATTTAATAATACTGTCCCTGGTTTTTTTGTTAGTTTTATTCGATTCGAACAATGCCATTATATTTCAACAAAATAGTAACACATAAAATTTACTCAATTTTATACAAACAAATTATAATCAGACAAGATTCGGTGTATGGTTTCACTCATTTACGCAGCTACTCGTAGTTGGTGAATCTATTTTGTCGAAATCTCAACTCAATATACATAATAATGTTTGATCTGATGCAATATAATTGACTGTGCGCGGAACAAATGCAGCAGCAAAAGTCAAAGTTTAGATATATACTAAAAAAATTAATAATTGGAACAGTGTTTTTTGTTGGTCAGGTACAGACGTTGTATTCAGGCAATTCCATGTGTCCACATCTCACCTTTACATACACATATACATACAATCTTCCCACCTTCACCTCCAATTAATTGCTCCCTCTCTCATCCTCACCCTGCTCCCTCAAACTCAACCCAAGTATAACAATCCAACAAAAATATATATACATATAGCTGTTTCTGTATGTATATCACACCTTTTGGTAGACAAACTTGTAAACACACACACGCAGTGGGAGAAAACAAAATGGAGAAAAGCAGCGATGGGTTTGTGAGAGCGGATCAGATCGATTTGAAGAGCTTGGATGAGCAGCTGGAGAGGCATTTGAACAGGGCGTGGACAATGGAGAAGAACAAGAGGAAGAATCAAGAAGACTACTCCACCGCCACCACCACCACCACCACCACCTCCGCCGCCGTCGCCCCCGCCATCACCACCACCTCTAGAAGGCAGCGGCAGGAGTGGGAGATTGACCCCGCTAAGCTGATCATTAAAAGTGTGATTGCACGTGGCACTTTTGGGACCGTCCACCGCGGCGTCTACGACGGACAGGATGTCGCCGGTCAGTCACCGCCATTATCCCTTTTCCCCAACTTCTCCATTTTTAAGTTCAAAACTTCTTTCTTTGGGTTTCTTTTTTTTTTTTTTAAATTCTTTATCCCTAATTTGAATAATCTTTTTGTCATATTGTGGGGTGTTTGCTACTTTTGCCCATCCTTCCAGTGCATGTCTATTCCCTTTGGCCCTACCATTATTTTTCAACTCTTGGTGAATAATGCCTCAACAGGGATTTTTTTTTTGTAGTAATAATCTGATTGCTAAAATATATATACTATATCAATTTTGTTGGCCTTTCTGATAAGTCTAGCTTTAATGCTTGGGTGGGGTGGGGTGGGGTGGGGGGGTGTTGAGGGTGTCGGAGGTTGTAGAGGAGAAAAAAATCAATGCATTCTTATGGAGTCCGTGACTCATGGCACGGGTTTGAATTGAAATTGTAAGGTGACTGCAATAACTTAGGCTGGTATTGATGAAAACTTTCTTGTGATTCAATCAGTTTTATAAAAACTTTCCCACTTGCGTTGACGACGAAGATTACTGAGATGCATCACTTTTAGCCATGATCTGGCTTAGGCTTTATGTAATTATGGTGGTGCAAAGAATCAATGAAAATCTGACCTTTACCTCGAATGTAGGTTTTTTCTGCTTGGATGTTGTTATTCTGTAGGATTTAGCGATGTAATATTTGACCTCAAAAGTCGGTTGTCACTCACGAAACCTACCCAAAGATAGACATCATCTTGGTTGTGCGCTCCACAATAGAAGCCTTCAAGAATGTGTGGCTTTTAGTTCATCTTTTCGGTATTGTTCATTTATCTTCAAGGTATACTTTATGGTATTGACTAATTGAATGATTATTGAATTACTTAAAAAAGAAAAGGGACGAAATCTGCCTGCCTTAGGTGAAGACTAGAATCAAGTGGAGGTACCAACTCCTGATAAGGATAAGTTTAACTAGAAAGTTCCGATGAGCTTGCACCACTGCCACAAAAAAGAAAAAAGTAGCTTTATTGAGCTAGTGGCGATCGTTAAGATTGAAGACTACAAACTTCTAATTGGACTTTTTCTTCCATTTATGCAGTCTATAGTATTAGGAGAATATGTCGAAACCACATTCTTATTGGCTTACATGAAACGTTATGCCTTGCTAATGACAGAATAACATTGTTGTACTTTGAATAAAATATAACTTGAAAGGAAAAGAAAATAAAATAAATTAGATAATGATAAAAGATTGATATGACAAAATTCATATATAACATACTCAACAAGAAAACCCGTTGAGAATAAGATTACAGTTAGTATTATGTCATCATCGTCTTGTAATAAAAAGATCTACCCTGTTCAAGATTAGTAGCAAGGAAGGAACCGTTTCCAATAAGTCCATAGTGGACTATGATTGAATTGAAGAGATTCCAATGTTGTGTGGTTCTTGATGTAAATCTATTGGATGTGTGGAAATGATTAACCTTATGGTTGCGGTACCCTTAAAAGTTATACATCTTAATTTGTAATCATTTGTTGTTGATTCTATGTTCCTTAACTATATAGGAAGTGGATCAGTGAAATTACATATCTTTTTAGAATACTAAGACTCGCATAAGACATCTTGTGACAACGAAAATTTTAAAATTGTTTTGTTTTGCAACAATATTAGAATGTTTTGTTGTGCACAATTTTATAGATTTTGTTCATCAACTTTATATGTGTCAATGCATAGTTCTCAAGTTATCAAAAAGATAAGTTCTCACTGGATCCAACCCATCTTTATATTGGTTACCACGTGGACATTTCTTATAGTGTAAACATAAGGACTAATATCAACTCTTGATAGATTAATATGAACGCTTCGGATTTAACACAAATTATGATGCAGATATACAATTACATGATTTGTTCTCATTTATATATGTTAAGGATTGTATGTATGAACCACTTCCTATATATATATATATATATATATATGTGTGTGTGTGTGTGTGTGTATTTTGAAAACTATGCATAGAATGTATAAAATTGATGCACACAAAATCTATAAAGTTGTGCACAACGAAAACATTCCTACAAAAATTTTAGAATATTTTCTTCGTGCACAACTTTTTATGTTGTGCATGAACTTTACACGTCCTATGCATATTTCTTAAATTCTCGAGAAAAGATGTAATTCTCATTTGATTCAACCTCTCTCTCTCTATATATATATATATATATATATAAGGAAGAGTTCAAATAAAACCTATTTTTCGTAAGAACCTAAAACCAATGCACTTTATTTACGAAGTTAATGCACTTTATGTATAAAGTTCTTGTCTACTGAAATATTGATGAATAGTATTGTCTTTATCGAACTCAATCTTTGCATTAGTTTTATACATAAAATGCATTAACTCTATCGTAAAGTGCGTTGGTTTTAGGTTCTTACAAAAAATAGGTTTTATTATATCTTCAACCTATATATATATATATATATATATATATATATATATATATATATATATATATATATATATATATATATAGTCGATCAAATATTAGCTATGTCTCTTTTGAGAACTACGTAAACTATGCATAAAGCATATAAAGGCGATGCGAGCGGTATAAACTTGTGCACTGCGAAAACTTTCTAAACTTGTTTTCTTGTGTAACAATTTTAATATATTTTCGTTGTACAAAACTTTATAGATTTTATTCATCGAGTTTTATACGTTTATGCATAGTTCTTAAGTTCTAAAAAATATGAGTTCTAACTGGATCCAACCCCTATATATATGTATATATATATAGGAGAGGGTTAGCGTGAGAACAATTTTTATTGTGAGAACGTGAGAACCAAAAACTGATGAATTCACAGTGAAAGTTGATGAATCCGCTGGGAAAATTACTGAATCCAAAAAAATAGAATTTTCGCCTCTCATGGGATTCGAACCCGGGTGAAAAATTCTGAATTTTTGAATTCATTAACTTTCTCAACGGATTCATCAACTTTCATAACGAATTCATTTGGTTCTTAGTTTTTAGGATAAAAATGGTTCTTATTTGAACCAAACTCTATATATATATATTGGTAAGTTGATCAAATACAAACCAAACTTAAAGTATAAGATATGAACCATTTTCACTCTTGATTTGTGAAGATTCTGATTAATTCATCACCTTACTTGATGAATTCAAACACCAGGTTCTAGGGGCAAATTTTATTTTTCTGAATTCAAACACTTACATGGAGAATTGAAACGATTTAATGAGTTCGTAATTTATACGTTAAGTGAAACGATTTAATGAGTTAAGTAATTTATCGTTGAGGAGAGTTTTACAATAACCTCTCCTATATATATATATATAGATCTTTGAATTACAAATACAATATACAATTTTGGGAAGTCTCTTCTCATAAATTCAGTTGAGAAGAATCAACAAATAATCAATTGAGAGTGAGTCAGAACTAAATTAATCTAATCTTAAACAAACTATCCACAACCTAGCGGAGTTTCTTGAATATTATTGGCGGATGAATTTAGAAATTTTTTTTTCTTCACAGTCCGCATTTGTGAGTTAATTCCCTAGAATCAGATGCTTTGCCACCGCTAGTCATTGCCCTAGTAAATTATTAGTGTATTTTAAATTTCTTATCCTTATTGTTGACATTTTGGTAGCTTCTTTTGATCCTCAGTTAAACTCCTGGACTGGGGAGAAGAGGGCCACAGGACAGACGCTGAAATACAAGCCCTAAGGGCAGCTTTTACTCAAGAAGTTGTCGTGTGGCACAAACTTGATCACCCTAACGTAACCAAGGTAAGCATTTCTCATTGCTTTTGACCTCGTATTAAATGGGTTGAACAATGTTCAGTTATTAAATTTTTTGAAGTACACTGGCTAGGTGCCTAGCTTTGCCATTTTATCTAAAGATGGTTTTGGTACATTTTGATTAGGGCTAGGTTAATAATAGCATTAAGTTACGAAGGTTTTCATTTTAATTAACTGGCCCGTATTTTTGAGAATTCATATTGTGAGTGTCACTTAAAGCCTTAGTAGTTGCTGGTATTATCTGATCGTTGTTATTTCCCACATTTAGAGAAACTCTCCTTGCATTGCTCTAACATTTATCTAAACTCATTTGCAGTTTATAGGGGCAACGATGGGCGCTACAGATCTTAACATTCAAACCGAAAATGGTCATATAGGCATGCCCAGTAATATATGTTGTGTCGTCGTGGAGTATCTTCCGGGAGGAGCCTTGAAATCTTACCTCATAAAGAATAGGAGAAAGAAGCTAACTTTTAAAGTAGTCGTGCAGATGGCACTTGATCTTGCTAGAGGGTATGTGCATCTCGATTCGCAGCTTTCCCTTATATATATATATATATCTATTTATTTTGTTTCTTCTTCTCGATCAGTTTGTGTTTTGACCTAAATGAAGGTTTTTGTTTTTTGGGTTTTGCAGGTTAAGCTACCTTCATTCTCAGAAGATTGTTCACAGAGATGTGAAGACAGAAAATATGCTTTTGGACAAGACACGTACAGTTAAAATTGCAGATTTTGGCGTTGCTCGTGTTGAAGCCTCGAATCCTAATGACATGACAGGGGAGACCGGAACCCTCGGCTACATGGCTCCTGAGGTATTATTTCCTTGTTTCTTAACTTGATTTTCGTATGAAGTAGCCATTCTTTGTAGTCATATTTCAGTTACTCATTTATTGGCTGATCGCCTGTTTTGGTGCGACGGTCATTTCTTCTGCTTTCACTTTCTTTCAGCTTCAAAAATCATGTAACATCGTTAGCCGGGGAAAGAAAAGTTGGTTTCTCTCTTTTGATAGAGCTAAGACCGTGAATGACGGAACATTAACCAGATATCAACCATTGTCGTACATTAATGTTGGTTGCGCGTCTATATAATTTGCAGGTTCTCAATGGAAATCCTTACAACAGGAAATGTGACGTGTACAGTTTTGGCATCTGTTTATGGGAGATATATTGCTGCGACATGCCATATCCTGATCTCAGTTTCTCGGAGGTGACTTCAGCAGTCGTTCGCCAGGTAAGTATCTCCTTCCCAAGAATGATACAACGACAGGCTATGCATGTCTTAACCTCATTATCCCTAAGCGATGTTTTCCCCACAGAACTTGAGACCGGAGATACCTAGATGCTGCCCGAGCTCACTCGCCAATGTGATGAAGCGATGCTGGGATGCCAACCCTGACAAGAGACCGGAAATGGACGAGGCGGTTGCCATGTTGGAGGCTATTGACACCTCTAAAGGCGGAGGATGATTCCTAATTATCAACAGCAAAGCTGTCTCTGTTTTCAGAAGCATCGTGGCCCTTGAAAAGCATCAGCTTAAGACAACATATGGAGCGATATTCTCGACTCGATTATGCCAGCCTCGTTCCTCACATTTTATAGGCGCAAGCGAAATAAGGAATATAGGTCCCATTTTCAAAATTCATATAAAATCATCGATCGTTATCTTACATAACGTCTTAGGTAAAACTTACATTTCTTTATAATAGCTTGCAAATGATGTGAGCACTAAATCACACTTGAAAAATCGGATGTGACATACTTGAACCTATAGAGACGATAGTGAGATTTGAATTCATGACATTTGGCCACATAAACTCATTTAATTATTAGACAGTTCAAAATGATCTCTTATATTATACTTATAAAATAAATCGAATTTAGAAATTTAAGTAAAATTTGAGTGATCTACAAATAGAAATATATAAAAAAAATATCAAAAACATGTATAATTTACTTGTCATCTTTATATTTCTATATCTCAACTCTTATCTACGATACGATATCATAAAAAATAATTTATTTGAATATTTGCAGATGCAAAATCATTAATAATCACATTAACATCAATATTTACTAATATATTTTGGGATCAAATGTAGACATATATCTAAAAGTAAAATATATGAAGATTTAATACTTTGGACTTTTTTTTCGAAGTGATATAATATTTTGGATCCAAATAGATCTATATATCTATAATTAAATTAATTTTTTAAAATAATTTGGGCTCTCTGAAATGGTGGGCCTCGGGCAACCGTCCAGGTGACCTACTCTCAAGGGCGGCCCTGAATTATGCGCAGGGAAAATAGAAAAATTCCTAAACCATAATTGTTTTGATAAAGGCTAACAGGCATTTGGAGCATTCCTCTTAAAATGGTGTTGTAAAGTTTCAGAAATATCATTATTAATCGATTTGATTCTCCTTTTCGTTGAAGAGGGTTTCCTATAAGAAGTCTAATATTCACCTTCTTAACTCTGTTATTATAGAACAGTATGAATTTAGTAGCTCAAAGTTTTGGTGTTCTCATACATAGGAATTGCAATGCCTACTACTAGATAATGTTTAGTAGGTTCGTTTCCTCTCCATTTCATTTTCCTTGTTTTTTCAAGATTTGATTAGTTCTTCTCAAGGGTCCTCATTCTCACTGAATTTGTTAGGAACTCTTATTGCCACCCTTAGATCTCATGTGCTGTAGTTCGAACCATCTTCTAGGATCATGTTTCATTATTATAACTTTACCATACATATTATTAACGCGTCCATCAACAAATAGGTTATCATTAGCTTAGTGCACAATAGTAATGGTTAAATCCCTTATCACATAACTTAGTAAAGCAACAAGAGAAACTCCTCAACTCGAAAATCAGAATTGAAACCCACAATCATCGAGAATACGTGTACTTTCCTCAGTCAGAAAAGATGAAGGTTTTTTTGCCCAATTAAAGATATTCAGCAGCAACAAGGTGGCAAGTCTTTATACTAGAGTTTGAAAACAGAGTCATTATTCCAAAACATACGGCAAATAACTCGATGGTTGCCCTATTTCTTCTCAGCATTGTTTTCCAATTCCCTCCTGAGCTGCAGGGAGAAATCATCAGTGACATCATCATCATCCCAGTCATCTTCCCATTGCTGAGCTACTTCTTTACCTTCCTCTTTGTCCCCCCACTCTATTAACATGCACGAGGAAAGAATAAGAGAAAGTACATGAAGACGGATTCCAATAATTTTTTTTCCAATATATGGTGACAGTAAATTAAGAAATAACAATGGAACAACAAACAGACAAGAGTTCAGATAAAAAAGAAAAATAACAAATTTGTTTAGCAAAATCCAGCTGAAGAGGCCATGAAAATTTACAGAATTATTACTATTATGAATCAACATAACTAAAGAGAGACTAACACCAGAAAAAGGGCAGTATGGAAGTATCTTATTAATTGCTATTAAGTTCCCCATTTCCTGCCCTTGCAGAAGGGTAGGGTCTATGTAGCACCCATACGTGAAATCAAGCCGAGTATTTAGGAAATACGTATTCAATATGAATACGCTTGAAATACGTCACATATACATATTTAATGTTTTTTCTTTTTCTTTTTTTAATAAATGCAATACGTATTTAATACAGTCAAGTACATTTTTATAAAAGTCAAATACGTAAATTAGGGTTTTAATAAACAAAAAATCAGAAAAAATAAACAACACCCATTTCATTTCTCTCACAGAGGAAGAACACGGCCGCTGCTCAGCTTGTTGCGCCGCCGCCGCTCGGACCGTCTCAGACGCCTAAGTTCCTGTTTATTGTTTTCTTTTTTCATTTCTGTTTTTTGTTTTTGCTGTTTTTTCTTTTTCTTTTTCCTGACTCATCTCCTCCGTAGCTGTTTTCTGTTTTCTTTTTCTTTCTGATTCCTTTTGTATATGTGCCTCACTCCTCGTCTGTTTTCTCACTTTCTGTTTTCTTTTCCTTTCTGTTTCTTTTGTATATGTTTTCTGTTTACTTTTCTTTCTGATTTCTTTTCTTTTCGTTTCCAGAATAATAATTGCCCAATTGTGATTTGATTAATTAATTGTAAAAATAATAATTAATCGCTGCCCATTCAGTAGTTAATTGCTTTCTTCTGATTCCTTTTGATTTCTTTTCTTTCTTTTAATTAAGTAGTTAATTGCTTTATTTTGATATGCATGATTTTGCATGAATTTAATAATAATATTATTAAAATATATAAAAATATAAAAAAAAAATATAAACGTATTTTCGTATCGTATCGTATTGCATATTAAGTATTAGTATCGGTGCTTCATAGGGTAGGGTGGAATAGAACTATAAAGGAAACTTTTCACCCTAAGAAAGGCTATACATTAATCAATACTCAACAATCATATCAGAAATTCAAGAGCTAGGATACCATCTCAGTCTGTTATGTCAATGAAAGTCAATTAATTCTTAATGACAATGTGATTACACATCGTGAGCCAGGCATGTTCCATATGTTCGTGCACGATTTTACACAGAGAGGACTATCTAATCTTCTCACATAAGTTGAACAATATCTGATGAAAGATCAACTCAAGATGTTCTGGACATGTTTTTGCACATAAATTTCCAATATGATGGAAAGGCATTGATCATATAAGCAAGTAGCTGGATCAAAATGGTAACTGTATGCATAGGGGATCTCAAACGCTACTTCGTGGTTTATGGACCTATCTGATTAGTGATTACAATATGAACCAGAGCCCCAAGGTTACTCTGTGATGCAAAAATTTATTGAGAGAGAAGTCGGAAAATTACTACACCAACAACCCGGCCGATCTAGATATCATGAAAATATATTTTAGGATTTACCAGGGGCATTTCTTGCTGCGGACCATAAAAGAAATTAAGAACTACACACTTTCATAATATATATAATTATAAACAAATAGAAATTACTAATTCAGTAGCATCCTCATGATATAATTTCAGGCAATAATCAAAAGCAACAGATTATAATCAGGAAAAAAGAAAAGAGCAGCATAAATTTGTTTCGTGCTCGCGAAGTTAATCGAGAGAACATCTAGAACAAGGAGAACTCAAACACAAGCAGTTAACTAAACTCTAAAAAATAATTACTAACCTTGATCGATTTCAAACTCCTCAAATTCATCATCATCTTCAAACAGATCCATCTTTACTTCGTCAGTAGCTGGCTTTGCTTGTTCGGTCGCCATTTGAGCCTGACACACAATTATACATGATTTTAACTTACATATTCAAAACACGCATGACGCATCGATCTAACAAAGTTAAACAAAACAAAATCAAAAACAAAAAAGGAAAGAAAAAAAAGAAAATTCCATTACAGAAGCTAGAAACCCTAGTACTCATAGAAATTGCGCCAGCATTCAGAAATTAGAAAGATAAAGTCACAAACTTAAGAAGAGAATCAACTTACAGAGATTACCTTCAAGGGGATTTAGAATCCGGTCGATAGCTTTGACAAAATTTGGGGAAGATGGATTAATTGAGCAACAAGCAGCAATAATATATGCGGTACGGCGGAAATGAAGCTCTGCGACGTCGTTCAGGTTTTTGTCCTATATTTCATAACACCCCTTTCAATATTTTAAAATATCACTTTACACCCCTCTAATGATAACAACTCATTAGCAAATAGACGAATGAATAATAGAGGCAATTCCGTCACGTAGGATGCTTACGTCATTGGAGTGGATTTTTATGGTGAGAGATCGCAGGTTGAAATCCCACCAAACTTTCTATGGGTTTGGCTATCACGTGATTTTTCAAGTATGGTTCACATGTCATTGTGTGGTTTGGTATCACGTGAGCGTGGGGTTTACCAGTCTTGCTAGTTTGCGAGCTATCCCACATGAACTTAGGGTTTACCGGTCTTGCTAAGGTGGCGGTGCGGGTTCTCGTGATACAAAAAAAAAAAAATAGAGGCAATTCCTTTAACAACAACAATAAAAGCGATAATTGTGAAAAATACCTATATTAGTTTAGTAAAGATAAAAGAGATAATTATAAGTTAAATCTCAATTTTATTTTAAACCTTGTTGTAAATTGTATCCAATTTTTAAAGCCCTTCACAATGTCCATTTTTTTATTTGAAGTAAATTTGTTTGTTCTAATTTTTGCACGAGTTCTGAGATTAAATTTAGAGGGTGTTTTGCAAAGCTTGTTTAGAAAGTTTATAAGATGTTTCAAAAACTTATAAGATATAATGTAGTTGTCATAATACTTAGATAATTGAGCTTATAAGCTATAGAGAAATCGTAAATTAGAGAAAAATCGTAAATTAGAGATAAAAAATTGAAGAGATATAAAATTAGAAATGTCTTTATTGGAAATAACAAATTATAGTTGGGTTACTTTTGTAAGTTTACTGTTGTTTATAAGCTTATGAAAAATAAGTTGCAGGTGTGGAATTTACTTTATGAAGAGTTTATAAGTTGTTATTACTTATTTTCACAGCTTATAAGTTATTTATGAGTTTATTTTACCAAACACTTTTTCAAAAGTATATAAGGTCATAATATAAATGATTTATAAACTTTTTGAGAAGCTTATAAGCTCACTCAAACACCATCTTAAACATCCATCCAATGTCGATATCAAAATTGATCGAGGGTCATTCAAGCCCATTGCTTAAAAATTGTCCCATTGTCAGTTTTGGCATTTTTGATATTTTATTTTTAATTTGTAATTGGTGTTAAATTTTTTTTTAAAAAAATTAAAAAAAAAAAAGTCAAACTAAAAAGTTATTATGATTTCAATCCAAACCTTCTAAATTGTAATTTCTTTAATTTCCTAAATTGGACATATATATGCACCAATGTGAAAATGGTTGTGGTATAACAAAACAAAAGAACAACAATAAAGGCCTAATTAGTCCCTCCGAGGCGGTCAGGTAAAAAATGGGTTTATGTTGTCAAAAGATCGCGGGTTTGAATCTCACGAGCGCACATGGGTTTGAGGCGTATTCTGCTAGTTTTTAAATATGATTTATTCTCCATGTATGGTTTACAGATTATTGCATATAAACGTAGGATTACCTCAATAAACACCGAAAATAGCGATTACGAATTCCTCATGAACTAAAAAAAAGGTCTGACTTGTGCTGTAACAGTACAGACGTCAAAGAAGTGAACCTTTTTAATATTAAAAATGAGGTCAAAGGTTCCCATAACTAAAAAATAGTATGGCTACGGATTCCTATGAATACACATCCAAAAAAAATGTAGTTCTGGTATACACACAAAAAAAAAAATATATATATATATATATGAGCCATGCCACCTAACTCGTTCAAATGTAATTATATGATTCATATTTTACCTAATCGAATTTATAGGTATAGGTGCGTGGCATAGTTAAATCTAAACTAGGTATGGCAGGCAACATTGCCAACATATAATTTTTTTGAGTTCCAAAAGTGAGCACTTCGTTTCTCTTCTTTTCATTTGCCTTCTTGCAATACATCTGTCTACGTTTTCCAATAGTACCAGCAATGATGTTGTATTGCAAATGGATTTGTCTATTAATTTTTATTTCATCATCATATGATACTATCTATTGATATATAGTAGTGCGGTATGCCCTTGTCATTCGATAAAACTATTATAACCCCTCAAAAATAGTTATAGAGATTCTTGAATATAAAACTATTATAATCCGAAAAAGATGAAGTGTACGTTAAACTGAAAGGAAGACGATTTATCTATATCTGAATGCAATGAAGATGGTTAAGCTATATATGACGGCAATGAAGAGATTTAAGTAATATACATATCATCAAGTGCTATGTATAGCGAATTAATCGATACTATTGAGTAAAAATATTTCAGATTGATATATATGATCTTCTAAAATTATAGATTTGCATCAACTTTTATTATTGTTTTTTATTTTGATGACAAAAAAAAAGTTCATAACCACTAATTGTGAATATGTCACGAATAAATTTTATTTATAATACAATAGCCTACAAATTTATATATGGACGCAGCATTTTTAAGTTCAAATTATGATGTTTGGTAATGAAATTACAATTATGAAAAAATCTATAGAATATATAGTTGTATTACATCATCTGTCATACTTATACACCATTTTAAAGTCGTCTTAATTGTTAAAAAGCAGTGCTTCAATCTATATCTATATCTATATAATATATAAAAGTAGTTACGGATTATTAACTATAGTAAGTTTCAGTTTATTTAGTGCATTATTTTCTTTCCATTTATAGTTTTTTATTTTTGTTTTAATTAAATTGTGCAATTAATTCCTTTCGTTTATGATAAATTATATGGTAATTAGTTGCACAATTTATGCAATTAATTCCTTTTTATTTATGGTAATTTATTTAGTAAATTTCATTTATATGGTAAGTTGCAATTCTCTAATTGATTAGCATATTGGACATTTTGATTTTCAATTAAAGTTAGATAGACCACTTGTCTCTCATTTTATAGTGTTTCTCACCTATATATAGTGTAAATATGTCAATTTGATTAAATTGTGTTTAGTTTTCTGGAATTTTGATTTTCTGCTCATTTGATTGTATATTTTGCATCGAGAGAAGATAAGTTGTTTTCATCACGACGACTTCTTCCAACTATTTCTTATAGGTGAGGTTCAAGCTTTCCAGTGATCAGCGGATCTGAGTGAAATAGCCGCTCCCATTCCGACAAGAGAAGGAATGATTTTTCGCTTTATGGCCTTTGGAGCCATGTGTAGCCTCGCGTGCGAAGGAAGCTGGGCGGAGATGAATTACTAAATTGATCCTGAAGATGGCACTTGGGTGGGATGGGATTGAATCCTTCCTAAAAGAAAAATTGCCCTTAATCTCTTGAGCTCGGTGGGATATACATCATTTTGACAATTTGAAGGAGAAAATTCTCCATGCACTAACTTGACGAGGTTAGCTCAATTATTTTATTGTAGATTGAAGTATTATTGATTTGCGATGAAGCGAGTTATATGTGTCATCTTGATTTCATTGTGGATTTAAATTGATAGAATTCCTATATATTGTCATATTTTAGGATTAAATTCAAGAATTCACCTCCCATTTATTAAAAAAAAATCCGGAAGATTAGATTGAAACCAATAATAAACTACCGTTAATCAAATGTTTTTTTCTTTCTTTTCTTTGTCTGTTTTGGTTAGGTTTCGTTGGTTGGAATTGAAACAAAAGTCTTATACCATTTAAATAGGAATATTGGCATATAGATACACGAACTTTGATGTGATTTGATTTTGCACACAAACTTTAAAGGAGTATATAAATACACAAATTTATTAACTATTGTAATTTTACCATGATTTTTCTAGATAAATTAAAGGCGATATGGCAATGATATGTGGCAATGATGTGGCAAAAAAAACAATAAATAAAATACAAAAACAAATAAATAAATAAACAATATAATAAGTACACACAATTCACACATCAAAAGACACACAAATTCGCACATCAGACGAGAGAAAGGAAACACACACAATTCTCAAGTCAGAAGAAAGAAAGGAAACACACATCAGACAAACTAAAGCAAACAAAACATAGAAGAAAAGAAGATTTTGAATCTTGTTAGAGGAGACAAAGTTGGTCTCACGTATTCTAAAGCTAATTTGTGGTGGTCCCCAAACCCACTGTTTGTGAATGGCGAAGAGGTAGGTGCTAAAACTCATTCTTTATTGTATTGTTTATGGCCTTTTTGTGTGTCGGAGTTAGTGTTAAGGCTTGATTTACATGTTTTAATTAAGGTTTATGTCACAGCGTAGATTTGAAATTTATTTGATGCCATTTTTTGTAAAAAACGTAGAAACCAATTTAGGGAAAATATAGGGCTTAAATTTAGGTAAAAATCGTAAAAAAAACATTTTTTTATGCTTAAATTGTAAATCAATACTTGATTATTAACACATGCTTAATTTTTGTATGATCACGATGATTAGTTTGCCATATACATTCATCATGGGGGAGAGTTGGTTGATACAAAAAGTTTGAAATTTTATGTTGGGGGAAATATGGTGGGTCAATTTGACAAAGATGTAGATAGGTTTGGGTATCTAGATATAGAGGAGGAAATACAACAGTTAGGGTATGTTTCTTGGAGAAAATTAGTTTACAAAATTCCTGGACTTCAAATTTATAAGGACCTAAAAGATGATAAAGATGTGATGCAAATGCTATCACATCTTTTTAATAGATGTAATGTGCTTAATTTATATGTTGATTCTGGCAAAAAGGTTGGGGATGATATTGTAGATGAATATGTTATTCTGTGGACCTTTGAATAACAATATAAGTATGATATTCTATAGAATATACATTTGATATTGGAGAGAGAATGGTAACTATGAGCTTAATGGTGGGGAAAGAAATGATAGCTTTGAGACTAGTTCGGATGACTCGGACTTTGTGCCCCGTGAGGATGAATATGAAGATCTTGATGATGAGATGAGTGTGGGTGAAATGTGCTACGAAGATGATGAATACATAGAAGGTAGGAGAAATATGAGGAATAGAGGAATAATGGAATCAGTAATGCTGATGGTAGTAGTGGCTCTTGGTGAGAGGGAGTTTCGATTATGAAAATTGCAGAAGAAGATGTATTATTCTTCGTCGATGATGAAGGAGAGATTTAGAAAAAAATCAAGAGGATGGTTTACAATCCAAAATATGACCATAAACTATTTGGTGTTGTAGGAATGAAGTTTCAAGATGGATACCAAGCTAGGGAGGCTTTGACAACAAATGCGGTTGAAAATGGTTGGGAGATTCACTTTAGAAGGGTAGGTAAAATCAAATGGAAGCAAGCGTAATTTGCCGTGTAAGTGGAGGTGTTATGAGAGTGTAGTCGAACAATGGAGCATTTCTCATAAAACTTATTGAGGAGAACATATATGTCCTAGAGCGATGAGAAACAAGCTAGCGACTGTACTTGGATAGCAAAAGTATTTAAATATGTTTAGATATAGACGGAGAAAATTGTTAAGGAGTTGAGAAATGATATAATAGAGATATGTTATTCATGTGAGCGGATGGAAGCTATATAAAGTAAAAGAAAAGCGATTACCAGTTGAGAGGGTCGGTGGTGGAGCATTATGCAAACTTAGGAGTTATATCCTTGAGTTACTTAGAGTGGATAATGAGGTAGGTTTGTTGCATTTGGATGTAGGGGTTGTATTGAGGGCTTTAATATTGGCTTTTATGCTCTAAAAAGGATTCAAATTGGGATGTAGGAGAGTGATTGGGCTTGATGTGAGTCGGTCGACACGCATGACGGAAGGCTTCTCTTGAAGCGATGGAATATCCCAAAACCTTTAAATATAATCCAATGAATGATATAGGATAGATTGACTCCTATGCCCGCGTGGTATTGATTTAGCAACTCGGGGATGATGAATGACACACGAGCGAGATGGATGTCTCGTTGATACATCGATACTTGAATTTCTTGGCAAACATAAGAAAATTCTAGAGCTCTTGAAGAGAATAAAACTCACAAATATATTGGAAATCAAAAGCGAATTTTGTCCCCTTCCCTCCTGCCTTTATACGAGGCTAAAATTGACTATAATCCTTATCAAAGAAGGACTCTTATCCTAGAAGGAAACTAATAATCTAAGATCTATTCTAATGGGCTGAAAATATACATAAAACGTGGCCACATATACCTAAAATAAATACTAAAAGTCTTCAAAAATCAAGCTCATTCGTACATAATAACATTCACGAAACTTGGGCCTTCCGGTCCATCTCCAATTGGCTTCTTCATTAACTCTTGAGCCCAAACTTCTTGAACTAAGACCAGCAACCTTTCTTTGAACTACTTTGCTCGAGCCCTTGTATTTGGTCCAATGGGAACACGAACCGGGTCGGGAATCAACGAACCTTGGGTTGCATCATGATGGGGCTTTTCTGAAAACATATTTGGGAGAAGTTTTGTTGTGTGCTATTGGGAATGATGGGAACAATCAAATGTTCCCAATTGCTTGGGCCATGGTTGAGGTTGAAAATGAGGCATGTTGGAAATGGTTTTTAAGAATTCTCAAAGAAGAGTTCGAGTTGGCTGAGGATTTTGGAACCACTTTCATTTCAAATCAACAAAAGGTATTATTCTTTATTTTTGTTGCTTAAGTTATTATTTTAAGATAACTTGTATGTCTAACAATTGTCTACTGATGCAAGGACTTATGAATGCAGTCCATGAATTGACTCCACTTGCTACACACAAAAGCTGCAAGACATGTGTATTGCAATTGGAAGAAGATGCACAAAGGGGTGACTTTGAAGAATATATTCTAGAAAGTGGTTAGGAGCACTTACATGGAAGTCATAATTGCATTACAAGAAATGAAGAATGGAGATATTGCGACCTATGAAGATTTCTTGGCGAGGATCGACAAAATTTAGTAAGGCCTTCATAGCGGTGATTCATGTTACGATATGATACTTAATAATGTAAGTGAGACATTTAACGCCTACATCCTTAATGCTGAGGAAACACTTGATTGAATGCTAGAAGAGATAAGAACATCTCTTATGGAGAGACAATCTGAGGAAACAAGAAATAGGTGATATTTATTTATTGTGTCCAACCATTAAAACTAAGCTTGACAAGTTGAAATTTGAAAGTAGATTTTGCATTACGCATCCTGCATTAGGGAGGTTAAAGTTGAATTATTTGAAGATCGATTTATTGTTGATGTTGGCAGTAGATTGTATAGTTGTAGGGTGTGGGATATCACTGTAATTCCATGTGTACATGGTTGTGTTGCCATATATTTTCATAAAGAAGATGCAGCAAACTATGTGAATGTCTACTACACATTAGCTAAGTATAAAGAGGCATATTCATATTAATTGCCACCATTGAATGGGGAAAAGATGTGGCCAAAAGCTTATGGTTTTCCATAACACCACCATTTGTGAAGAAAATGTCGGGTAGGCCCAAGAAGAAAAAAAGAGATCCATTAGAAAAAATCCAAGAATCAAAACAAACTAAGGAAAAATATCAAAATGACATGTCAAAGATGTGGCCAGCAAGGACATAATATAAGAGGATGCAACAATACACTTGTTGAAAAGATTGCTAGAGTATATGTTGATTATCTTTTTTGCTGTTTAGTAATTAAAATTTCTTTGATGTAAATGACTAATATTTCTTTGTCATTTGTTCCTATGGAAGAAGAGAAGACCTCACAAAACTCAAACACCGGAAGGACCATTGCTAGATAAGGCCACCCAGAAAGTATCACCTCAGTTTAAAAAACAACAACACATGTCTAAGCAAAGGAAAGAGTCACTGCTGCACAAGAATGTGGCGTTTTAGTTTGTGAGATAGGGAATATATACATGAGGATGTCATCCCAAAATAAGGCTGCACTTGTCCACGCATCACTTACGCAGAAAAAGAAGCCTCCACCTTGAAGTTCAAAGTCTACATATTCAAGGCAACAAAATCAGCCGTCGGCCTCAAGTCGCAATTAATTTTGTGAACTTGAACATTTTTGTTTATGTAATGCTTAAAAATCTAATCTTGTAAACATTAAAACAATGATGTCTTTTTGTTGTTAGAATGCTCTCTTTAGCATTATAGTTAGTTTTTATTGGTTTTGGACAAATGAAAACCATTGTTGATATGTCATTTTGTGCTTGCCTTAATGATTCGATTTTGTATTTCAATTGGACAACTTTTAATTGAGAATTTTATGTATACTGCTTCCATGATCTTGTGATGCATCGAGTTTTGTAGTTCGATTGTATAGATTTTAAAGATCATGTTCATTTATTTATCCTTCTTGTAACATCTGCTCTCATGGTATTCCTCCTTAGCTTTTCATATTGGTCTAACCTCCGATAAATTTTTCGATGAAAAATGACATTTTCTAGTAAGAATCATGTTTCAACTTCTCAGATTAATGAGACTTATACAACCTAAATAACATAGATATAACAATTTCATAAATCGATCCAAAGATCATGCAATTAAAATTCCAACAACTTCATTACCAAAAGAACAACAACACGTATGATCCTTACAACTCGTCCAAACATAATCATACAATCACAATACGAGCATAGTAGTTTCATTCTAACATAATCTGAGTCTACATTCTTCATCCTCACGGTGGTTTCATCCTAATTGTCATAATCACAATGCACTACGAAGATTGGAACTTTCATCAATCTAATTTTTCTTTGAGATTCTTAACATCTAGCTTATATTCCTCATTGTGGATCGTGCTTCCTCGATATTTTTTGAGGATTCACATTCATCACTCTTTAATCTAAATTTTTAATCAGCACATTCTCCATCAATCTTTTGCACTTTAGTTTTCTTCATAATTGTCTCTTTCAATCTTTAACCTCGAAAATAATTTTGTTGGTTTGGAGAGACACGAATCGATACATTGGAAGAATTTGCAACCATCAAACTACAATCAAACAACAACAAAAATTCAGCAATTAGAACAATGAAACAACAATAAAAATTTGTGACCCTCTAATCCTAAGGACGGATTAACGGTGAAACTTGGAAACGATATTCACAGAACATTAAAGAGAATTTATCGAAGATTTGTGGAACATACATCAAGTAAATTAAGAAGTTTTGACCATCAGTAAGAGACACTCATAATTTACATATAAAAGAGACCTTCAAATTCTTAACAAAAGATTCAACGATTTGGAGGATTGACTTTCAACATCAAAAGATAACATAGCGTTCTATCGCAATGAAAAGCATGTGAATACACATATGACGATGTGTATTGAGGTTTCTAACATAACAACATCAAAAGAGCCGAAAAACAAACATGCGGTGAGTACAAGAATACTCGGTGAACTCATGCAAGCATTTTATCAATTTAAATTACCTTTGTCCCGTCATAGTAAGATCTGAGTTTTATTTAAAAGGCGTTGTACTTACGAAACATTTCATCATTTCATAAATAGTTATGCGGCGGACATATTTTCCTGTATGTATGATCCATATCCTTTCTTTTCTCATATCATTTCCATTAACTTGGTAGAAGTAGTGTAGTGACCGAAAAATCTTTAGTATTAATTAGAGGTTAATTAAGTATATTTAGGGCCTAAAAGCTATTAATTTCATAAGAAGGAATAAAGAGGTATAAAGGTTATTAATCGATAGAAATTGATTATTTCTTAATTGAAGAATATGAGATTTGAAAAATTAGAATACTTATAAATGATTTTTAATATGATAAAATATGAATTATGTGTTTATTATTGTATGTTTAAATGAAAAATGCTATTAAATAGAAATTAATCTATGAAATGCCTTAATTATTTTTATATGGATATTTTCTTATAGAATAAAATGAATCATTGTATAAACTATTAATTTGCTTGAATAAATTTATTTTAGCAATATTTAGTGATAAAAGAATTAATTGATGGAATTTTCAAAATTTAGAAGTTTAATTATAAATATTTGAATTTTAACATATGAAATAATTTAAATTATGCTATATGAATCTAAATTAAATTATGAATATAAGTTGTATTAAATTTTATAATTTATTAGAGGTATAATCCTATTAATTAAATTATACAAAAGAATGGAATTAGCAAAATTAGAAGTGAAATTATAAAATTCTTGAAATTAGTATTTAATTATCTTGAAATTTTAAATAAATGTACATTAAATTTAAATTCAACATCTAGAACTATAATACATGAATTATATCATCTCCAACCTCCCAAACTCCCTCCATTTTCGGCACTTTCACACACTCACACACACAAATTTTATTTTTCACTTTTAAATCCTTAATTAAGTGTGGAATTAATAGCAAATCACTCCAAGCAAGGTAATTACTTCATTTAACTTAAGTTTATGTGATTTAAATTCATGAAAAACATGTTCTATACTCTAGGGTTTTGAAAATTTTAGGGTGTGTGATTATGGTTGATTTGTTTAAATTTTGTTATGTTTATGGATTTAATTATGATTATGGAGCTTGATTAATATATACTATGGATTTAATTTGCTCAAATGCATGAAGATTAAAATTCAAGAATCTAACTTAAACCTAAATTTTGGATGTGATTCATATGTTATGATTTGGTTGAATTAAGCTTGAATATGTGTTTAGGGATGATTATAAACATCGTATGATCAAAGAAAATAAAATTAAATCATGTTTGCTCAATTCTTGAAATTTTCAAAATTACATGTAAAATGAACTTGATGATTTTGATTTTATTTGATCCATTTGATATGATATTCATGCTTAGAGATATAAATAATGCCTAAAATAAATTTATAGAATTTAATTCATGCATTAGTATTAAAACCTAAATTTGAAAATGAAGAGCATATATTGAACTTTGATTTCTTGATTTTATTTAATATAATTGATATGATATTTGAGATCTATGATAAAAATAATGCTTAAGTTGAATTTATAGGAATTTATAGACATGAAATGTAAAAGTTACAAAATTAAAGTTTAGTATAAGTTATGATTTTATGTGATGAAAATAGGTTAAGATTTGAATGGATTATGGATTAAGGCTCATTGATACTAAATGAATATAATTATGAGAAATTTGATGCTAAATGGAAATTAGAGTGTAAAACTCTTGAAATTTTCTATATATGTAGTTGAAGAGCAATAAGCGATTAAGTTGTAAATCGTAAGTTTAAGCTTGTTTTAAGTTCTTATATGTATATTTAAGTATATAGTGATGATATTGGGGAGTTTGGGATGCAATTGGATGAATTTGGACTTATTGGACTAATCATATTATAAACGTTACTCTGCCGAAATTTCGATAGAAATTGTTCATTAATAAGATGTCATGAGAAATTAAGCAATAGGCTTATGATAAATAAGTGAGATATGATTTCTTAAATTTTCTAAATTCAATAATAATCTTATGTTACAAGGATCAAGCAAAGGAAATCGGGAAGTAAAGGACGAGGAAACGAACCTTTTGGACTAAACATCATCAGGTGGGTAATGTTATGCAAAATATTTTGAATAAAGTTAATGTTATGCTTTGAAATTTTTCATATTCTGAAAAGTATTTTCAATCACCACATTATGAATACATGGAAAATGAATGTTTTACCACATTGTGGGTATGACGGCAATTTACCTGTCTACGGTAGGAAAATATGTTGTACTGTGCACAGGTTATGGCTGTGAGCTTGCAAATGTAGGCCAGCCATGGTATTGGGGAGGAGGCATACTTCCCATTACCGGATGACGTAGATAGGGTATGACCATAGTTGAGATCCTTCGGGACCAACTCGGGTATGTGATGCCGGTATGTTCGAAATGAAATTGTGGTGATATGTTAATGAAAGATCTTTATGAAACAATTATTCAAATTGTTTTCTAAAGCCTTATTTGAAAGGAAATTTCTAAGTTTTGAAAGATATGTTGACGATTACCCACTGAGTACTTACTGGTACTCATACCCGCAAAGTGTTTTTGTTTGATGCAGGTTGAGAGTGGAGGAGATATGGACTTGGAATTGAGCTTAGTTGATCCCTTTTGTTGTACATAGTTGTGCCTGAGTGTCGTGTCTTCACACATGATATTCACTACTCTTCCGCTGTTGACTTGAAAATTTGAAACTATACTTTTGAAGAACTTTGTAAATGCTTTGAAAACATCCTTATATATATTTTGGAGGCTGTGCCCTCACTTGTTGATATTGCTGTTGTTGATTATTTTCTGTGAGCAGGTTGGTTTATCCATATTCTAGGGGCTACATAGCCGTTTGTTGAAAATTTTATTTCATTTAAACCTATTCATTTGTCCAAAATTTTAATGTCCTAACCAGTCACGGTGATCATTCCCTTTTCACAGCGTGCAAGTATATAGGTAAGTCGAGTATCGTATCCACGAGGATTGTATCACGAAAACATAGAAGCTAGCTTAACGATAATTCATCATTATTGACACGAAATTTGGTGAGAGGTTTAAGGGCTTGAATTCAATCAGCGAGGTAACAAAGCGAGAAAATAAAATAAAGCAATAAACACTCGGATGTTAAAAGCAGATAAGGACGACTAACCACAGGGATGCATTAATCCTATCCACAGCGTATGTTTATCCTGTCCTATTTACCAATTTTAATCGAGACAAGATGGAAGATCACAAATATAACCAACAATTTACATTACGACAAAAGCGGTGAGATTACTAGTTTTCCTATTCTTGTTACGTCTCAGGTGAAAACCGGCAACTCCAAACAGATCACAAAGAATATGCTTCCTACGAATATCCTATCTCATTTCGACTCGAGGCTCATTCTTATCATGCATTCGAGATCGATTGACAATTAATACAATTACGTAATTAACCGACAACTAGATATGCATCAAGATTGATCGAAATTAACACATATAAATAAGCACCAAGAATCATGAATCAATGCGGACGGTAAATAGCGATAACGAGAATCACAACATATAGGATCGGATCATGCAAACCCAGGATTAGAAACGAAAAACTAGCCGAGACATAATAAAAGGAATAAAATACGATTTAATCATGAAAGCAGAAAATAAATATATAAAACCCGTGATGAAGCGTTGGATGAACAATGGTTGGTCTTGAATCAATCCCAAGCGATAAGCGGAAAAAAATTGGAAAAGCGATCGGACAAGCGTTCGAATCGATAACAATGAAGAACTAAACTAGAACAACGGAAAATTAAAGCTAGAACTAAGCGGGATGAAAATTAAAGACTAAAATCGTAAAAGCGGGGAAAAAGGCGTGGCGTGTGCGGGGCGTCTAGGTGCGAGGAGGCGCGAGTGGGGTTGATCCCTGTTATAGATAGGGATGGAAACCACAATTTCTCATCTGCCGCGCCGCCGCGACCACTCCTCATGATCGCTAGCTCGATCGAGGTATGTCTGTCGCGCAATCTTCGCTTCATGATCGCCTCTGCTGGCGCTCGCATGGTTGGCTCGCGATGCGGCTAGCGATCGCTATCCATGACCGCGAAATCGTCTGATAGCTATCTCGGCTTTGGGCGTGTACGTCGCGCCGCGACTCGCGGCCGCTCTCCTCGGGACGCTCTGGGTGCCTCATTGTCGACTGGCGGTCGCTAGGCTGGTCGTGGGAAGCCCAGGCGAAACGTCATTTGGCTCGTCTTCGTTCCTTGCTTGATTATCAACATATAAACCTATAAAGCGTCGAAGGAACACCCAGGCGGTATCTTCAGAAATAGATGAAACATTAAGAATCGATACATAACGCATATTAAATGATCTAAACTCATCTTTAAATATCAACAATAAGCGTGTAAAATGCGTTTATCAAACCCCAAACTTAAAGCATTGTTTGTCCTCAAACAAAAGCGAGCAGAAAGACAAACGAAGATCAACGAGCGTAGCAAAAGGATAACCATTATAAGCCTCGAAACATATTAGCGCTCAAAAACATTGGCGCACATGGCGGCGTTAGCCAACTCAACACAAACAACCATCGAGGGCAAAACTCATTTAATTCAACTCTCACAGCGGCATGTGTGTAATATATAGGATACACTCGACTCGTAAAGAAATGTAGAGCGTGTATACACTCGGCGATCAATGCAATGCAACATCATACCATAGGCTTGCCGTTTCTCTAATATCTCCACCGCATCAAATGTGTTCAAATAAGGATCAAAAGGTCTTTTCATAGGTTATAATGTAGGCACATTGGTTAAAGTAAGATAATATATGGCTAAGTGACTCAAAAATATTCCAAGCACCCCCATTTATACTTTTCGACACATATGGACTTTGTCCATTTCCTCTTCTTTCCCAACGTGCTAAATCGGCGTTTATGCCTCATAAGGTACCTATACTTTGATTAACGACCCTTTATGCTCAAAACACATAGTGAACTTATCATTGCTTTTCTTTTCTTTTCTAGAGCTTATAGGGTTTATCATTCACAACAAAAGTATTATTCTTCACCACAGATGTATTTATCTAAAAGTAATGTTTCTCGCCATAACTACATAAAAATTTCGACCCCTTTTGATTCCCATATCCATCCTCACCTCCTATCATCCGGTTAATCGAAAGAAAAAGTCTAATAAAGCCTCAAAGAAGGCGACAAATGGTATACATCATCGAGTTAGTGTTTGGGTGAATATGTGGTAAACAAAGATGGCCTTTTATCCTTTCCAAATTCGAAAACACATATTACAGTCTCGACACGTAAAAGCGGCAAGTTCTAGAAGAGAATCACATGCATGATATCACACAATTAAAAGCGTATCAAGATGTTTATACGGTGAAGCTCAAGTCTCACGGGTTAAGGAAATGGTGAAAACAACAAGCTAAGCACTCTCAAGTCGTCCGTGCGTCGTTTCTAACATATCATGTGCACTATCATTAAATTTCACAAAAAATTTCTATCGTCATTGGCCACTCATGGATTAACACACTTCACTTAACTCGTTGATCGACGACACAACACGAAAAGAAAGATAAAAGACCGACAAAGCCCCAACATATAATAACATAACAAAACAACGCAAAACATAACAAGGACTCTCAATCGCATCACACTCGACCACTCCCCCAAACTTATTGTCAGCGGTGTGCAATGGAGGCAATAATGTTTGCGAAGAGAGTGATTGGGAGACCGTACCTCATATGTTGCGCTACTCCGACGATCGATAGAATCCTCACCATTGATGATATACATTGGGGCTTAAAACAAACAAACAAGACACGAAAACAAAGAAAACAAGAAAAACAAAACAAAAGACATAAAGCACGTAAAATTTTGGGTTACCTCCCAACGGTCTTTGGTTATCGTCACTAGCTCGGCGTTACCTCTTATCAATCGAGGCGATTTGGCAAGCGTGGTCTTTCAAACTTCAATTTGCCCTTGTACTTGGCATTGACAACGAGACCACCAATTGGCACAACCATGGCTTCCACAAAGTTTGAGCGAATCACTCGGTTTTTATGCGAGTCCACTTCTTCCTTGCATCATGCCGTCGATTGGGCGAGTACCCTCTAGCGCAGCGATGTGTGCGGCGGCGGCAGTCGTGATCGCGTAGCAATCTTCCGCTTTTCACTATCGTGTTGCTTGATGGAGTCGTATATGGAAATCTTGAGCTCCTCATCCTTAACACGAAGCGTGAGATTACGCTTCCGCACATCAATCAAAGCACGACCGGTTGCTAGAAAAGGTCTCTCGAGATTAGCGGTTGTTGTTTGAATTGGGGATATCTAAAATCACAAAATCTGCGGGAAAAACAAAGTCCAATTCTTACCAACACATCTTGACGATACCTTTAGGATATGTGGTGATTGTCGACCATCATCGATGATATCTTCGTCGGCTCCATCTTTCCTAGGTGCAGCCGGTTGAAAATGTTCAAAGGCATTAGATTGATGCTCGCCCCCAAGTCGCACAACACATTAGGAAAAGTATGCTCGGCGATCTTGCATTCTAACGTAAAGCTGCGGGATCATACGCTTTAGAGGAGCTTCCTCGCAAGGCGACCTTGCATTCTTCGGATAGGATAATTTTTCAAATTTCCCCAATTTCTTCTTGCTTGCAAGCGTCTTTAAAAATTTCATGTATCCGTTATGTTTCGCGCTTGAAAGAGAGGCGAATTGATCTCAACTTTTGAAAATCTCTTTGAAGCGAGCAAACTCGTCATATTTTGACTTGACTAGTCGACTCGAAAATGGGACCGGAGGAGTGTGCGTGCGAAGATTGGACTCTGGAGGCTCTTGGCGATCGACCTCGCGACCATTGGGCGGTCGCGGCGCGTCTGCTCTGTTGCAATCCTCGCCCGCTTTCGAGCTTGCGGTACTGGGTCGCTCGCGAACAAATCTGGGCGCACAATCGATGGCTCGCGGTCGGGGCTCGGCGGGCGCGTGCTCGATCGCGACCACGGGGAAAATTCGGGACTCTTCGCGATCGGGCTCATGATCGCGAGTTCTGCTCCAGTTTACTTTCTTGCTCCGTATGGCTCGGGTAAGCTTGTCCACTCCTCGTCTGGATGGCGAAACATTGATTTTTCGGGTTCACCTCCGTATTACTCGGAAATTGGCCCGTCTTTTGTAGTGCATTCAACATGCGGCTACTTGACCAATCTGATTTTCCAAAATCTTCATATCTTTCCATAGCCGTCACGGTGGACTCCAAATGATTAATTTTACGCGGTGTTGCTTATAAATGAATTCTGGTTCGTTGTCAATTGTTGGTTGCTTACAACCAACTGCTGCATCATGTCCTCTAGACTCGGCTTCTTTGTCTCTTGAATCACTCCATTCTGAACTGAGAAACCTGGCGGAGGCTGTTGCAAATTATTGGGGTTGGCATACGAGAAATTTGGGTGATTTCTGTTGTTTGGGTTGTACGCCGGATTGTCCCCAGGACGGTTCTTTTGATTGATGAAATTGACGTCCTCCGTTTCGATCTTACTCTTCAAGAGGGTGATTTGCTTCATTAGTTCATCATATCTCGAGTCAACCTCTACGGCCACTGCCTTAACCACTGGCGTCGTCTCCGTCGGCCATTGAAAACTATTTGCCGCCATCTCTTTTATGATGCGACTAGCCTCCTCTACACGACGATTCAATAAACATCCACCTGCCGACGCATCCACTATGCTCCTTGTATGCCATGTCAGCCCACTGTAGAACTGCGTGATCTGTTGTTCTTTGGAGAATCCGTGTTGTGGGCACTTTCTCAATAGGCCCCTGAATCGCTCCCACGACTCGAACAATGACTCATCTCCTAGCTGGGAGAAGTGGGAGATCTCGGCGATGATTTTCTGGGCTTTGGCTGGCGGAAAATACTTTGAGAGGAACTTTTCGCAAAGATCCCCCCAACTGTTTATGCCCGTGCGGTCCAAACTCTTGAACCACTCATTCGCCTGACTGCGCAGAGAGAATCCGAACATGCGCATCCGGATCGTGTCTTGTGGCACCCCATTCTGTTTGATGGTGTCACAAATGTCGATGAATGTCTCAAGATGCGCATTCGGGTCCTCTGTGACTTCTCCCCAAGCTGCTCTTCTTGTACCATCTTGATTAGGGTGGCTTTAACTTCAAGTTGTTTGCATTGACTTAGGGCCCCATCCGCCTCCTTGGAATTGCTCGGTGGGAGGTCGGTACATATAATTCGAGGTCTCGTCTGGAGGCGGGGACTAGGAGTCCCATATTCGCCATCTGGCGCTGCATCTCTGAAATCGGCTAACATGCGTGCGGCTTGCTCGGGAGGAATGCCCGATTACGTGGATTAGATGCCATTGCAGCCCGTCTCTTCTCTCGTCCTCTTCTCCTTTGAGAGCTTTCGATCTCGGGATCTAATAATATTTCGGGAGGTCCACGAGATCTTGTGCGCATAAACTACGAGAAAAGAGAATTGACTCGGTAACAATAAATAATTAATATAATATATAACTTGAATTAATAAATCCAAATCGTCAATTATTCCTATGCAATCTTAACAATCCCGACAGCGCCAAAATTTGATCATTCCCTTTTCACACGCAAGCGTGCAAGTATATAGGTAAGTCGAGTATCGTATCCACAGGGATTGTATCACGAAAACATAGAAGCTAGCTTAACGATAATTCATCATTATTCAAGCATAGAAATTTGGTGAGAGGTTTAAGGGCTTGAATTCAATCAGCGGAGGTAACAAAGCAGAAAATAAAATAAAGCAATAAACACTCGGATGTTAAAAGCAGATAAGGACGACTAACCACAGGGATGCATTAATCTTATCCACAGCGTATGTTTATCCTGTTCCTATTTACAATTTTAATCGAGACAAGATGGAAGATCACAAATATAACCGAGCAATTTACATTACGACAAAAGCGGTGTAGATTACTAGTTTTCCCTATTCTTTATTCGTCTCTAGGTGAAAACCAGCAACTCAAACATATCACAAAGAATATGCTTCCTACGAATATCTATCTAAACTCGACTCGAGGCTCGTTCGTATCATGCATTCGAGATCGATTGACAATTAATACAATTACGTAATTAATGAGACAACTAGATATACATCAAGATTGATCGAAATTAACACATATAAATAAGCACCAAGAATCATGAATCAATGCACGGACGGTAAATAGCGATAACAGGAATCACAACATATAGAATCGGATCATGCAAACCCAGGATTAGAGCGAAAAACTAGTCAAACATAATAAAAGGAATAAAATACGATTTAATCATGAAAGCAGAAAATAAATATATAAAACCCGTGATGAGCGTTGGATGAACAATGGTTGGTCTTGAATCGATCCCAAGCGATAAGCGGAAAAAAATCGGAAAAGCGATCGGACAAAAGCGTTCGAATCGATAACAATGAAGAACTAAACTAGAACAACGGAAAATTAAAGGCGGAACTAAGCGGGATGAAAATTAAAGACTAAAATCATAAAAGCGAGGAAAAAGGCGTGGCGTGTGCGGGGCGTCTGGAGTGCGAGGCGCGAGTGGGGTTGATCACTATTTATAGATAGGGATGAAACCCTAATTTCTCATCTGCCGCGCCCGCGACCAACTCACCATGATCGCTAGCTCGATCGCGAGGTATGTCTCAGTAGCGCAATCTTCGCTTCATGATCGCCTCTGCCTTCGCATGGTTGGCTCGTGATGCAGCTAGCGATCGCTATCCATGACCGCGAAATCATCTGATAGCTATCTCGGCTTTGGGCGTGTACATTCGCGCCCGCGACTCGCGCCGCTCTCTCCTCGGGACTTTCATTGGGTGCCTCATTGCCCGACTAGCGGTCGCTAAGCTGGTCGCTGAAGCTGGGCGAACGTCATTTTGGCTCGTCTTCGTTCCTTGCTTCGATTATCAACATATAAACTATAAAGCGTCGAAGGAACACCCAGAGCGATATCTTCTAGAAATAGATGAAACATTAAGAATCGATACATAAACGCACATTAAATGATCTAAACTCGTCTTTAAATATCAACAATAAGCGTGTAAAATGCGTTTATCACCGACTTTGATTAATTAGTTAATCTCATAATTAATTAGACGGGTCGTGACAAATGAGCCTCGCCTACGTCATTTGTGACCGGCGTACATTGTCCATGACCCATTACCATTATTTGTGTATCGTTAATCTGGCGGTATAATCCTTCGGGCATAGGATCCGAATTCGATTTCAATCATAAGTTGGTAGCGAACCAACACATTCATCAACATTCATGGATAGGATACATATATAAAACATAAACATTTTGGGCAGGTAATTAAATAAATCATTTCATTATCATTTCTTGCAAATAAGCATCGTAAATAAATCATTTGGTAAGCATTTTATCTTTTTGAGTATAGTAAAGCCCACATGAATCGTCGATTATCAAAGTATGATTTCTTTTCTCGTCGCTTGCTCACGTTCACGTCCAACCTTTACGTAAAAACTATTTTAGTACGTCGGTCATGTCTTTCGAGAACATCAAAGTTTAATAAACTTTGATAACTTATAAAGTAATAATTCGCATCCCTTAACTAATTTAATACGTCTTTTCATCGTATATCTTAACTAAATATTTTTCGTACTTCGATAGAGACGTAATATGATCCACGGTCTCATATTAACCATTTAGGTTAAACGCTGAACGTGTACTAATTAACGTCTTTTGATAAAAATGATTTCAATTATGAAATCATTTCTCACAAATGAGATATTCTTATAAAATTAATACGTTTTTACACGTATTAGTGTATTTATTCAACGTATTTCATACGTTTAATCTTAAGTCGACGTTTTTGACTTTTCTTAACATATTTTATAACTAATTTCCATATAAATCGATTTTCAATCGATTTCTTTTCATAAACCCTAATTCTCGATTTTTCACATCAATCGATAAACTTGATTAATATTTTACTTTAATATGAATTAACTTATACATTATACATTATTTTTCATATCCGGCGTTATTTAATATAACGTTTACCGTAAACATAGTATACTATGTTTATAAAATCCATAAATTCTTAATTAATCTAAAATATATCCCAAGCATATAATGTATTATTTTCTTGATAAAAGGATTTAAAACCCTTAATTCTTCAACCAAAGCTCACGCCCTTCTCAACTAAAATTCTCAAACTTTTTCAAAATTCCTCTAAATTTATATAATACACTATATTATCATAGGATCATTAATATGTATTAACATTAGCTATAGGAAATTTGGACATCACCTTTCCTATACTTATAGTTCTCGATTTTTTCCAAAATATACCAAACATTTTCTAAAATTCTAATTAAATTCCACAATGCTTAAACATCATTATATATCATAAATATAACATAATATCCAACAAAATTAATTCACACATCAATGTATCCATCCTCATAGCACACGGTTTCTATCGACTTTTAACCAAACATTTTTGTAAAATTTCTACAAATTCACACAATGTCTAAACACTATCATATAACAATAATTCATCATAATATCTAACAATTTCAACTCTCAAATTAATGTACCAAGCATTATAGTTCTCAAAAATTTCAAAGTATGATCATACATTTTCTTAAAATTCTAGTAAATACACATGGTACATAATCAATGTCTAGATCGATAATATCTATAATATCACTTAAATATAATTTGTACATTAACATACCATTTCTTAATATTTTCGGTATTTATAAATAAATAGCATATGATTTCTAAAATTCCCAAATAATCACAATGAGTTCTATTACTAACATATAACATTAATCCATCATCATATCAAACCCTAAGATTTTCGGTCATCATAAAATAATTATAACATGCTTAGGCTTTAATTTAAATCACCAATATGAAACATATACTTCATGTTTAACATAATTAAGAAACAACTTAGCATGCTAGCATGATTTCTCATTAAGAACATATGCTTATAAATTAAAATCAAATGGTTAGAAATTGGAAATTTTAACGTATAATCGAAGCTTGTTCGATTTCTAACCTCTTTACCGGCTTGGATTAATTGTGCAAAGGATTTAGTATCAAGGTTTGGCTATTGAAAATGAAGAACACTCAAGCTTTTTCTTTCTAAAGCTCACGGTAGTTGTAGGTTTTGGAAAGAGAATTGTGTTAGTTTTGATGTAATATCTTTACTTATGCAAAATGAATGAATATTTAGCACCTAAATCCTATTGCTCTCGGTTCTCTCACTCACAAATACAAATCTGAGCCTTTTAACTTTGCTTTGTGACTCGTGATATAGTATGTCATCTCTTCTGACACATTAACTACACATTGAACAAAACAATTAAAACCTTTGCTTTGGTCTACTACAACCGTCGGCCATCTCTCTTAGTTCACAAGGATGAGCTTTTTATTTTGTCTCATATAGGATACATAATATCTACACACTACCAAATGCAAGTATGTATGCTTAAGAGTTTTAAAAATTCTTCACGCTCAATTTGGGCGAAACTCACGGTCGAGACAATTCACAAAGCATCCACTTGATTCTCTTAGTTAATGATCTTGGTAAGTGTGTAATAAATCCCACTTGATTCATAATATTACACACCATGTAGGAAGATAGCAAAATTTGTTCATATTAATACCATGTGTACCAATGTTCATGGCACTTTGAGCTATAGTGTCAAACATTTTATTTTTCTTGCTATTAATAGATATATATCATATTATATGTCTTAGATGATAAATTATATCATCGGAAAATAATTAGAAAGATTCGTGTGTGAAAACCTAATTTTCGAAATTAGGGTTTCGAAAATACTACTTTGTTCAATAGTTATTCCTTAATTCTCTAGCATTATATTAATGCTAAATAATACTCTTATTACATAAAATAATCATAGGAATTTAAATATTATAATTCCTTGATCATTAAACTCAATTTTCTAATCGTACATAAGCGTTGGCGTTTGAAGCGTCTCAAGCGTTCATAATCGACCCATCTCAAAATGGTCGTAATAAAGTCGTAATCACTTTATTAAATCATTCCATTAATAAGGAATTTAATTCTAAGCTTTGTCACTTAGAAAAATTAGCGAAATTTTAATTATCGATATTGATCGGCGTTAAAATATTCTTGCCGAAAGAATTTATACAACTATATTCCTTAATTCACAATCATTAGTGAATATGATATAGAATTCATTATCTCATAAATAATCAAAATCATTATTCGATAAATTACTAATTCAATTATCACGGCGAAACCCTAATTTACAATTTAATTATCGTAATTAGGCCTTTAATTCTTGGGATATTACAAAATTAAACAAATTAGAACAAGCTGAACTTTTAAGCTGATTCGAAATTAAGTGTGATATAAACCCATATCAAATTAACCTAAGCCCTAAGAATACTACAAATTATGGAGCGAAATCAACTCGAAATTGAACAAAATATGTGTACGCTTCGGTTTGGACAACAATAATAAGCGTCTAGTCCGATTTGCATTTGTCTTGGACAATGAAATTTTAGCTTTGTATCCATGGTTACAAACCACATTCAAACCAGGATCCCAACAAGAATCAGCCATAACTAGAGTGCGTGAAGAAGAAGACGACATTTGCACTAGTCTAGTTGCTCACCATTTACTCCACTTACAATTATAAATGGTGGTTTAAGATTTACAATGCTCTCTCCCAATTTGTCTGGTCTGTGGTTCCTTTCTTTCTTCTGATGTGAGAATTGTGTGTGTTTCCTTTCTCTCGTCTGATGTGCGAATTTGTGTCTTTTGATGTGTGAATTGTGTGTACTTATTATATTGTTTATTTATTTGTTTGTTTTTGTATTTTATTTATTATTTTTTTGCCACATCATTGCCACATATCATTGCCACATTAGCTTTAATTTATCCAGAAAAAAAATCATGATAAAATTATTACAGTTAATAAGTTTGTGTATTTATATACTCCTTTTAAAATTCGTGTGCAAAACCAAAATCACATCAAAGTTCGTGTATTTATATGCCAATATCCCTTTAAATAATACCTTCTCTATGATGGTCCATTATAATTCTAACATCATCGATCATAACTTTCATCAAATTTGATTTCCGATTCATAATGCTACTCAAATACATTCAATTTGATTGTTGTTTCCTTTTTTATAAATTTAATTGACTGCAAATGTAATTGACTAATTGAGTCAATGTTGTATACTAACATATACACACAAACATATGCATATATATATATATATATAAAGCGACTTTGATTGACGAAAACATTAAGTTCGATTCTTCCTCTTAATTTACATTTTCCGTTTCTATATATTAGTGTATGTTTAATAGAAATATTAAATTGTTGATTATATTGTTTATGAATTAATTTACCTTTAATTACATTGTTAATGATTAATTGCATCATAAATTAATCTCGATCAATTAGCATAATTTGTGCCTTTGCCGCAAAGTTATCATTTTTATTTATGAATAAGTTGATGGAATAATATATTAATATGCACCACCCGTAGGTAAACACACCTTCTTTGATTTTAGGTCTTAGATGTGGTTATCTTATCGGATCTTTGAAATGATCGATATATCTTGTATCTGAGAGGCTACAATGCCTTGAATAGTTGATTGGTAGTAATAGATTTTTCCATTTTTCTCAAGAAAGGATAATTTGTTTAACTTTTTTATTATTATAATAATTATTATTAAACTTTGGATTGTTGGAAAAAATTCTTAAGTTATTGAGAATTAATCTATCTTAACTATGTGTTTTGATTAGATTCCAAAACATCGATGATTGCTTTGCTAATGTAACTAATACTCTTGACTTGTTCTAGAGTTAGGCGTTTTATTCTTGGTTTTAGCGATAGAACTACCATCTTGGGCGGTCCGAGATTGAAGGAGTTCAGCGGTATTGAAGCGATCATCTTGATAGGAGTATCGATGTCGATATAAGCATAACGGATCGAAGCTCAACTAAAGAATCACATCACGAAGACTAACGGAAGGCCAGCGATGTTTGAAATCTTGAAGTATAGCGATCCGATGAATAGAGCTCTTGGAGTAAAATCGAGTGAAGATTGATGTCGTGATCGAAGGTGAAGATCGGAGACTTAGTCTCAAGTTGAAAGAGATGAAGAGTCAAAATATGACTAAGTGTCATATCGTAAACCGATTGTCCCCATAAAGTCAAGTCAGTGGCGTCCGAGTCAAAGCCGCCTACACGGAATCAAAGCTAGCTATTATGAGTCAAACTCAGGCCCCGAGTCAAAGCTACATATCGATAATCAAAGCGGTGACAAGTAATCGATCTTAGCTATATCAAGTCAAAGTTGGTTGGTGAAAGGTCAAAGCTAACTATATATCTATGTCTAATTGTATGCATCATACTACTCGGTGTCAGTCGACAAAAGGCGAGTCCGACTGGCGATAAAAGGCGGGCTGTCTCGATTGGTCGACCTAAAGTCGATGCTAATAAAACAAGGAGTCAACTCAGTGAAGAAACACGGAAGAAATTAAGCGCGAGTGTTTGACTACACCCGTGTCTTAGCGTGTCTGCGAAGATCTTGTATGTCATAAGACATTTTGAGTTCTGAGCTACGATATGCGATGATGCAAACCTCGATAGCGGTGTGTGGGGATTCTCAGCGGAAAGAATTCAAACGACAAATAGAATGATCTCATTAATGCTTCCTCTAACGCAGTACTATTCATCATCTCTCTATAAATACGCACAGAACCCACCTTTGAAGGTTGCGAAATCTTTGCAAAATTGAAATCTCAAAGTATTGAGCTCAAAGTTCAAGCCGATCGGCCGGCGATTTGAAGAAGGAAGTTAATGATGCTATCGATAAATCTCAAAAGCTCACATATATTTATCATTTCGAGATTTGATTACACACTTCCTTAAGTATAGAATATTCATCTTGTATATCTTAAGCTAGATACACCGAGTTTATTACATATGATAACTCGGTTCCATAGTTGAAAAACCCCTCTATAAAACCCCCAAAATTATGTAGAAGTTTGGATAAGTAGGCAACAAAGTGTTAGTTATTAAAAGTTTGGTCATCTAACACCGTAAGCTAAAGGTTAAGTCATTGTATTCAAAAGCGGTTAGTAGTTTTCTAGCACCGAAGCGTGGGAGGAGCGACGAATTAGGTGGGATACTATAAGGTGAACTCAGTATCTAGTTTTACTCTTATACCGTAAACAAGACCTCATCCGAAGTTAGTGGATTGAGTGAGCAATCAGTCCGTGGATATAAGAGTTGATCTCTCCAAACCACGTAAAAATCAACGTGTCTTTTACTTTCAGTATTGTTCTCAATATTACATGTTATTGAATTGTCATCAGCAGCACACAACAACACAACATTGTTTTGAAATCTCTATCAGTATTCGATTGATACTGAAAAGATTTAAACTGAACTGATTAATCAATATTTGGCTAAATGTTTCAAACTGGCTTTAAGTTTTCAATAAGGCAAATTCAGTAACCACCACATTCCGTACGTACATTAGTTATCAGTCTAACTAACCATCTATATTAGCAGTCAATAAGTTTGCTAACTGATATCACTCAGTATAAGACATCACTTATTTGAACTGACCAGCAGTACTACCATCAATACTGGACTGTCAGTTATCCGACCAGCTACACCCAGTAGCCAGTTAGTTAGTTGAACGAAAAAATGTTAAAATTTACCTAACTTATGTATCCCCTCCATACACTAATACGTACCAGCAGGATCTATTATGATTTATATTAATGCTTTAGTGCCAAGGATTATAGGTATATTTTCGTTTCTCCTAATTCGAAGAGATTCTGTGGAAAATGGTTTCGGATTGTGTTGTATAATATAAATAATTTCAATTAATTAAATGGTTTACTCGAATCACTATCATATATATAATGCTTATTTAATTATTGTACACCATAATAAAACTTATAAACGAAGAGTTGGTATTTGAAAAAAATAAAAATGAATAAAATAAAAACCTATATATATATATATATATATATATATATATAATATAAACAGTGATAAATTGCGAGGCTCCTATTGTATTTCAAACGGCATATTTTCATTCCGGTGCTATTGATGAATATACTTGGCAAGTAGTTGGTTTTTTTAATCATATTTTCGTAGTACATGTTATAATATTAATAATACATGTTTGTATCTACTAAATAATATATATTATTCACATTTGTTTATTCAACGTGATAACCGGTTCATCTTTCCAAATAGGAAATTAATATATCCATGAAATATGTTATTTAATATAAAGAGAACTAATTAATTTTTCATGTAGTAAAATAAAATAGTTAATCTATCAAAATATCCATTTTGATACTGTAAAAATAAAACTTATTCATTGGGATAATTTTTTTAATAAGTAGCCATTTTTTGTGTTAAAATAATTTCTAATCTTTGCAAATATATGATATTCTCGACCATTGTTTTAATTGTAATTACTTGTGAATTGCCCCTTTTGTATCTGAATTCAATAGTCGAAGGGAGACAACTCATGAATTGCCTCTTTATACCTAAATTCAAGAGTTGGATGAAGGCATGAATTGCCTCTTTTATGTACAATTTCAAGAGAGACAACCAAGTTTAATCTTGAACTAGTGGATAACCCGTCGAAATTCGACGGGACTCACTTAATATTATAATTTATAAATTAAAAAGATATTCATATTTTATTTCATCCTAAAAAAACAATATTAATAGTATAAAAAATATACCTAATATCTTTGTATGAATTTTCAGCATAATTTGTATGTCGTAGTAGCTTGATTTCAGTTTAAATACTTACTTCAAATGGATGAATAAAGTTAGAGGTATTTTATAAATTTGATGATTCCAGACTAAAATTATGAGATATAAGAGAAAAACGAAAAAAAAAAGAGAAAAAGGCCAATGTGGACTTTACGTTAATAATACTCGCAAATGGTGAATGATATATCGATCCTCAATATATGTGTATCAAAATTTGATAGAATGCATATTTTTTAGAAAAATTTTGTCGGTGTTGAAGAATATTAGACACAAAGAAAGATATATATATATATATATATATATATATATATATATATATATCAATCTGAACTATACTAAAAATAAAAATGAGAATATTATAGATGTATCAAAATTTATAAAATACACACTTTACTAATAATAATAATAATAATAATAATAGATACATTTAAATTTGCATCCCTTCCAATCTTCATTCCTCCTGTAATTTTCTATACTTGAACCAGAATACCAAAAGTAAATTCAAATATTTAAATAAAATCAATAATTGAAATACGTTTGGACTTATCTCTCCATTTCTGAAAGTTAGCAGATCTAAATAAATAAAAAATAGTTTGAAGAAAAGTTTTAATCAAAAGAATAATTTATACCAAACATTTTCCATCTCATATAGATATAATACCAAATTAAATTAATTGTTGGATCGAGCCAATCATCTTTAATAAGTAGTTATAATATATTTTTTATAAATAATTAAGCTAAAAATTAGTTATTAGCTTAGATGAATAATATAAAATTCAAGAAGACCAAATATTAACCATCTTTAATAAGTAGTTATAATATATTTTTTATAAATAATTAAGCTAAAAAGTAGTTATTAGCTTAGATGAATAATATAAAATTCAAGAAGACCAAATATTATACTTTCACCATATTTTTATGCGATACATAAAATATAAGAATTTATCAATATTTAATAATTTTTAGAATTTATTAATTGAAAAGAATGACTTGTTGGTGACAAATATAAGAAGAATATCATCTTATGAAGCATAAATTAAATCAATCAACATATTACAGTTTCATTTAGAAATTAATGAATGATAATTGATTAGATAAAGAAAATTGCTGTAGGATTGTTGTGGGCACTCCAATGCGTATAAGATTAATAGATAGATTTATGCAATATAATAATTTTTAGAATTTATTAATTGAAAAGAATGAATTGTTGGTGATAAATATAAGAAGAATATCATGCTATGAAGCATAAATTAAATCAATCGTTTCATTTAGAAACTAATGAATGATAATTAATTAGATAAAGAAATTTGCGGTTATATCGATTTCTAAGAGGTGTAAAATGGCGGTTCGTTTAGAAATTAATGAATGATAATTGATTAGATAAAGAAATTTGCGGTTAGAGGAATATAAGTTTTTAAAGTGCCACGTAGGATCGAGGATTATTGTGGGCCTCCAATGCGTGTCGATTAATAGATAGATTCAAGTAAAAATATTAATTGAAGAGTTAATTAAAGCGAAGGTAGGCGAAATATGTTAATTGAGAATAAAGGTAAAATAGTAACAATGACTATTTTTTAATTTTTATATGAATGGTTAGTTTTTAGTTAACTATATGAGAATTAATATTTTATTAGTTCTCTCAAAATAAAAACTAAACACCCATATAAAAAGACACTACTACAAAACCACTTTTCTCACACCTTATAGACTACGTTTTTTCGTGAAAGCGTAGTCATATAGTATAGACTTCTGTTTTTATCAGCGTGGTCTGTGTAATTTTGAAGTATAGACTACGCAACAAAAGCGTGGTGTATGTGCGTAGTCTATAGTGGGTATAGACTACGCTTAAAAAGTAGTGTGTCGCGTGTTTTTAATAAAAAGCGTAGTCTATGTCATAAGTAGCGAGAAAATATTTACGCACATGGCTAACCGAACATAAGTATGCTCGGACTCGGAATGAAATAGATGATGAGCTACACATGGTTGGAAAGCGAATGAATCTAATTTTCAGCCAAAAGAATTTCACGAAAATATGTACTATGGAGCAACTTATGCTCATTTCTTGTTGGTGGTCAAGTTGCATGAGGTCTTGTCAACTCTATATTTTCATTATTTCTATTTGTTTTCTTGAATATGATTTGAGTGTTGCTTCATCAAACAATCCTGCATTTACTTGGCTTGTGGAGATTAAGCGAGTTTGATGATTGTCGACATGCTTGATCAATTTACAAGTTTTGATCTTGGTGAGCTTGTTGGATTGATGCTTATCGATTACTCTGAATTCGTGATTGAAATTAACTCTAGTAGAATTATAATGAATTAGAATATCAGTTGGCGAAAAGAAAATAAATATGTTCAAGGCTACTCTAAATGTGGTGTAGATAATTATACCTCACGATGTGTACTCGGTGTAAATTCCATGAACATAATGTTTGAGCATTCGATCACTGTGTATTGTACTTTGAAATGTGTGTATTTGTGGTAGTATCTAATTACTATTAATTGCTTGAAGGCGATTTTATGTTTAATGCAAAATTGGAGAAAAGAGGAAGAACGACCAAGTTGGGAAATTGTAAAGGTATTTTCATTTATCAAATCACATTTGTTTTATGTTGGATTTCATATACATCTACATGTTGCTAATATTTGATATTTTAAAAGTGTCGAAAAACCCGATTCAAGCAATGCGGGTTCTTTGTCTTCTACTGCATGAAAGATATAATTGAAGAAGTTATGAAGAGTGGTTCCGTTTCTTTACGTTCACATGTAAGATAATTCCATTTCAATTCTTTAATATAATCATTTTTTCATCAAGAGTGCTAATATTCTATTTTTGAATTGTTAATAGTTTAATCGGTCTTTTCTCGAGGACATTGATGAAGTTCGCGTTGAATGGCAATTCATCTTCTTCACATATAGTCTTGTGATGTTTTAGTTGTAAGTTATTGATATTTTGAATTATTTTGTCTTGTGATATGGGGATCGGTCTTATTGTTTTGTTATGTGATGTGCTAGTATTTTTGTATAGTGATTTTGTAGGTTAATGAAAGCAGTTATATATTTTGTATAGTGATTTTGTAGGCTAATGAAAACATATTGTATATTTTGAATAGTGATTTTGAGCGTAGTTCAAGTATATTTTAATCTCGTTTGCTTGTGCTTTATTAATTATCGAGTTTAAATAAAAAATTAACTCTGGTTGAAATTGAAAACCGTAGTTGTTATTAAATTGACTACGGGTTGTAATAGAAAAGCGTAGTAAATTTGGCATTAAAACAGTAGTAAATAAACTCAAAACCGTGGTTAATACATATAGACTACATAAAAGCGTGTGTATGTGCGATTTTTTGTGATGCGTGGGTATGAGACTACGCGTGCGTGGTCATGTGCGGCGTGGTCTATGGTGGGTATAGACTAAAAGCGTGTGTGTGGGCGAACTTTGTGTGATGCATGTGTATGGACTACGGCGTGGCGTGGTCTATGTGCGGCGTGGTCTATGGTGGGTATAGACTACGCAAAAGCGTGGTGTATGCGCTTTTTACGTGTCTGTGGGTATAGACTACGGCGTGGCGTGTCTATGTCGAAGCGTGGTCTATGGTGGGTATAGACTACGGCAAAAAGTGTGTTGCGCGCTTTTACGTAGTGCGTGGGTATGGACTACGGCGTGGCGTGGTCTATGTCGAGCGTGGTCTATGGTGGGTATAGACTACGAAAACGTGGTGTTCTTGGCCTCTTTTCTCACACTTTTCTCACTCACGAGGATGCATCACTACCTAAAGCGTGTAGTCTATCTTTGTTTTTGTAGTAGTGAGAAAAAATAGCTATTGTTATTAATTTACTCTTATTGTTGAATTATCTAATTTACTCAATTCGATACTTGAGTTGAATCAACTATTGAATTAGTAATTTTTGTCTTGAATTGAGACTAACTCGTTTCACTCTTGAACTTAGATATAAAATGAGCAATTTATGAGATATCTTCCTCTTACTCTTGAATCTAGGTATAAAGAGACAATTAGAATTGTCTCCATCAACTCTTGTATTTAGATATAACTATTAGCAACAACTATTAAAACAGAAGAATTTTATCAATCTACATAGATAAGAAAGTACTTTAACTAATAGCAATGCATGTCCTAGGAACCCTGTGTATAATGAAGTGTTTCAAATTTATAGATTTAGGTATTCATATTGAAGTTTAATTTATTTATTTGTCATCATATATCATAAGCTATGGTAAATTGAACTATATTATATTTATATACAAAACTATCATATTTTGCTAATAAAATACGGCAATAATAAATCTTCTTATGTCCAATCCTTAAATAAAATATCATCATACATTATAAATGAATACCAAATAATTTTTCATCTATAATTATAATTTTATAAATATGAGTTTATTGTCAATAACGAATATCAAAAAAAATTGAAGAACCAATACCCGGTATGATACATGGGTGAATTACTAAATCTCATTAATAATAAAATACAAAGGTGAGATAGAAGTTTATTAACCGGAGGTAAAATAGTATGAACTCTCTCTATACCTCTCTGTCTCACCACTTGCGACATTGGATTTTGCATGAAAATTACAACTACTAATGTGCTAAACTGCTAATGCTAGTTAAGAGTATACAATATATATTCAATCTACTCTGATATCTTTGTATTTTCAACAACCGATATAAACAATGCCATCCGCAACAACGTTTGTATCATCTTCTACCCAACCAAGTTAACCGTCTCTCTCTCTCTCCACACACACACACACACACACAACAATGTCTTCAACTCTAATCTATGGCAAAGACGACGGAATCTACAGATCTCCAAGGCCTCCCATTTCCCTACCCAAGACCTAACTTCTCCATGATCCCATTCTTCTTCAGAAACCTCTCCTCCATCTCCACCTCCACCGCCCTCATCGACGCCGAAACCGCCGAAACCTAACATTTTCCGACCTCAAAACCCACGCCTAAACCTCTCCGCCCTCATCAACCTCAACATATCCAAAAATGACGTGGTCCTCCTCCTCTCCCCAACTCAATCCGCTTACCCGTCGCCTTCCTCGCCGTGGTCGCCGCCGGTGCCGTCGCCACCACCGCCAACCCGCAATACACAATCACCGAACTCTCCAAACAGATCAAAGACTCCAACCCGAAACTCATCTTCACGACCCACGAACTCTACAAGAAGATCGAACATCTCAATCTTCCTGCGTCATACTCAATGATATCAATATTCCCACAAATCACATTCTCCACAATTCAAACAAGAGGTAATATGTATAATAGTCGCACATTTTATGATAAAGTAATTATTTGCCATTTTTGTGAATTCGTGAATTATATGTTGGATTTGTGGAATGTTATAAATTAAGATAAAATCGTAAAAATAGCTATTTTATGTTCTTTTTTTTGGTCTTAGTGACTATTTTTAATTTTACGATTACGACGTTGCATTTTATAAGTTCAAATTCAAACAACTCGAAGCTCCACCGCTACTCAGACTTGATCAGATCGACAACGACATCAGAGTCGCTACTTCCGCACATCGTGCAAAGCGACGCGGCGGCGATCCTGTACTCGTCGGGGACGACCGGGACGAGCAAGGAGTCGTGCTGACGCACGGAAACTTCATGGCGGCGGCCGTGATGACGACATCGGATCAGGAAGCGAGCGGGGAACGCGGAAATGTGTTCCTGTGCTTTATTCCGATGTTTCATGTGATGGGATTGGCGGTGGTGCTGTACGCGCAGCTGCAGAGAGGAATACGGTGGTGGTGATGGCGCGGTACGCAGTGGAGACGATGTTGAGGGCTGTTGAGAGGTATAGGGTGACGCATCTGTATGTTGTGCCGCCCGTCGTGATAGCGTTGGCGAAGCAGCCAGAATTGGTGGCGAGTTTTGATGTCTCGTCGGTGAGGAGATCGGATCTGGGGCAGCACCGCTGGGAAAGGAGGTGATGGAGGAATGCGCCAGACTGTTTCCATTAGCTGTCTTATTCAGGTAACCGTACGCGACAATTATGTTACCTTTTTTTCCTTATTATTCCATATGATTTTAGGTGCAAAATTTTCAACCACGTTTAAAGACAAATTAATATATAATATACGGTTGGATTATAATAAAATTTTAATATTTCATACGAATCAATCGTTTCGTATAAAGTTAATCGTTAGGCAAAATAATACTATTTGATCAGTAACTTTATATATAAAATCTAATACATTTAAAGTGAAATGCATTGATTCATAGGTTTGTATAAAAAACAAATATTTTCTATATATTTATGTTTAAATGAGTTTTTATTCTAGGAGACTATTTGACGCATCTCGGATAGTCTTTACATTTATCTTTTCATTCTTTATTATTGCACATACAAATAAATGACAAATGTGGCTATATTTGTGAATTAAGTTTAACTATCGTGTGAAGTATTAATTCACAAGATAAGTCATAATTTATCAAGTTTAATAATATAGAGAATGATTAGAATATTTGAAAGGCAATTTTAAAATGCAATAGGAGATTTCCCACGTCTTTTATAATGTCTAAAGTATAGTTGCGATTAAGGTAATTAAAGGCAAACTATGTTTGATATATAAATTTCATTTAAACGACATGGTTTGATATAACTTAATAACATGTAAAAATAATCATAGTATTTCTTTAAGGGTTAATTGCACTTAAATACATCAACTTTGAATGTATTTTGATTTTGTATGTAAATATTTTAAAGTTGTCAATAAATACACAGATATTTATAATATTGTTATAATTTTTCACAATTTGAATTTCATCCAAATTAAACCGACATGGCTTTGATTTAGCAAATTGAAATTGGTGTGATAATCAAAATGACATCATTAAATTAAAATTAATTTTGACTCACATCAGCTCCCTCTCCTTTGTTTCTCTCTTCCCAATTTCCGAGTAACCTAACAACCACCACCACCAAAAGTCCGGCCAAGCAACCACCACCAGCAAACAACCGGAAACAACCATCACCACCCACCAACAGTCCTAAGCATGAGGTGGAAGGTGTGGAGGAAGAAAATTAACTATATTTTATATTCTTTTTAATTTTCAATCAAAATTATAGAGTTTTGATTTGTCATATCAATTTTAATTCATGGGGAAAAATTAGTGATAAATTCAAAATGAATCAATAATTTGTATATTTATTTTTGTCATTAAATACGAAATTTTAAAGGCTCGTCACGGTGGACTCGAGCAGGGCCATGGCTCAGGCGTTAACACTCTGCTAAGTACACAGCACTTTTTTTGTATATTTATTGATAACTCTCAAAGTTCATATCTAATCAAAATATATCAAAAATTAATATATTTAAGCCAATAATATATTCGAATCGAAATTCATCACATTGAAACCATCACAGCCAATTATATCCCTTTCACCACCGTATCTCTCATCATCTCCGATGTGCCACATGAGATTAAGGTGCAAAATTACAACTCAAAACATATTTGTGAAAATATTAAAGGTTGAGTATCAATATTTCTATAATTCGTTGACATTATTGAATAAAAGCTCGAAGGTTCAGAAAATATATGATATTGATCATTTTCAATTAAAGTAACTATAAATACCCATTGACTCGACTTTTCCAATTTGACATGAGGGTTTCAAATAAAATGTTAGTATAATATGAGATCAAGCTAGAAACAGTTTCTATTTATGTTCTGATCCAACAATGTTTGATCAACCTCCATGAATCTTCCAACTTCTGAAAGTTTAAGGTTCAACATCTCCATTTTCTTTTTCCTGTGCGGCAGGGCTATGGCATGACAGAAACCTGCGGCGCTATTTCCTTAAACACGAGGGCAGGCTCCTGCCCTTACGGCTCGACCGGGTTGCTTGATCCGGCGTCGGAGCTAAGATAGTGAATATACAGACTATGCAGCCTCTCCTCCTCTCAAACAGGGAAATTTGGATTCGAGGCCCCAATGTAATGGCAGGTAAGCTCGACTCAATTTATGTCCGATTAACAAATTCGTGGAGATTTAGAAGCTAAGCTTATTTTAGGGACTTATAAGCTCAGATTATAAGATATAATTTGTCAAGAGAACTTATAAATTGTCAAAGTATTTGGATAATTGAGTTTATAAGTTATAGAGGAAAAATTATAATTAGAAAGAATATCCTAATTAGAAAAGAAATGAAATTGAAATGATATACATTGGAAATAATAAACCATAATAGAGTTATTTTTCTAAATTGATTAATACTTATAAGATCTTTAAAAAATAAGATCGGATTGGAGAACTTCTTTTTGAAAAACTTATAAGTTGTTGGAACTTATTTTACAACTTATAACCTACAAAAAATACGATCGATCGTCACGGAAAATTCATAAACCATATACGATCGTCGCTAAAATAGATTAGCGGCGGTTTGCTGACGGAATGAAGGTCGTTGGAAACTGGTTGGCAAACATCTAGCGGCAGTTCGTCCGTCGCTAATTATTATGACGAACGGCGGCGGAAAAATCGATCGCTAATCCGCGACCTCGAGCGATGGTCGATATAAAATCCGTCGTTAATGCGATGCTAATCCGTCGTAGTTAGCGCGGATTAACGACGGACAAACAAGTAGCTAAAAATACCGTCGCAACTCGTCGTTAATCCGATTCAAATCCGTCTACGATCGTCGCTAATTAACGGGACATAGTCCGTCGCTAAAATTATAATTTTTATTTTATTTTACGGAAAAAGACCGTGTAAATCCGTCGCTGAATTCAGGTTGGTTCGGTTATTTCACGTTGTTAATCGTCGCTAATCCGTGCTAGATATCGATATCGGGCTTTCAATTTGTATTTTGGACGACGAACTGTTTTCAAACAACCGAACAAACCAATTCCGTCAATTCAATCTATCTGATCAAAATATCGAACAAACCAATTTCAACCAATTCCATCAAATTGATCCATCTGATACATACTATGAAAACAAACGATTCGATCCATACAATACAAACTATCAAAATAAACCAATTGATCGAACAAAGCGATTCAATCGAAAAACCGTAATATCAACAAACTCATAAAAAACAATTCTAAATCATCGATAAGTTTACAAATTCATATTACAACCGAATCTGACGAGTGAGGAAGCGGGCGCCGTAGAGCGCTCTGGGCCTCTGTTGGCCTTTGAGCTGAATCTGTTCTTGCGCTATCTGGCTCTCGACACTTGCATTACGGCCTCGTATGCCGGTATCTGCACCTCGACTTCAATCGGGCCTCGTATGCCTCGCTCAGATTTCCATCTAGCCTCCGGATCGATGGCATTGTTGATAAGCTATGGAATCGTAGCACTCTCCACCGAATGAAGGCCCGCTCTGCCGTATAGTGATAGAGACCCGGCTCAACATCTATTCTTTTTCTTTGAGGGCTCCCAAGGACATTTTGAGAATTTGAGTCCTATCAATTTACGGTGTCGTCTCGTCACTCCCAAGTTGGCTCGACTAGGTCACTGTTCCTCAACTGCCTCGTAATATAATTTCATACAATTATTATTTAATTAAATGCTCGTTGTTCGCTACGAATATACTTAGCGATAAGCTTTCCGATGCGTATAGCTCCGTGTCGGTGGCGTGATACTTGGAATCATCCTTGGACATCTTCTATGGCTACTCAGCTCTCTTGCATAAATAATTCGACCAAATTAAATAATTAACAAGTATCACGATTCTTAAATAAATTTACA